>JARHVA010007360.1:610000-675000 GCA_037957365.1 Torreya grandis
TAAAGGGGGTAAACGAGAGCATATGCATAGTGGTTTACACAAAAAAGCACTTAACTATAAAATAACATAAGCTAAAAATGGAACTAAGTCAAAAGTGTTTATTCATTTTTAAAATCTAAATAGAATTGTGATTGAATTTTGCCTTTGTTAGTTGTAAAAAAAATTCAAAAAATATGTCAAAACCTACAACAAATACAATTAGGCATTTAAACAATAGCTATATCCACCCATGGAGTTTGATTTAAAAAAATTTAAGGTCTCAAGAACTCTACACATGTTGACTTTATTGTTTATAAGGGTGAGTTTTCTATTTAATAGGGTGAGTTGAGTGATCTATAAATAGACAAACCAACTTTGGTTAATTCACCAATTAAAAAGATAAACTCATAACTTTCAAGATGAGTTCTCCATTTTCAGTAAATAACAATAGAAAATTATTTTACCTCTAGTAATTTCACCATCTGTATTTGACTTCATCGATTTCAAGTTGATTTCACTTATTTACATGTCAAGTTCAAAGTTTTTAGAAATATATAAGAAAGTACTGAGTAGTGACTTCACTATTTTTCTTTTGAACTGATTGATATGTGGATTAATTTTTTCATTTAGTATGATGACTTCACCATTCCTATTAAGACATGAAAAGTAGACAAGGAGTGATAAAATAAATTTCACTAATCTATAGGTCAACTTCATTGATTATGGGCATGAATTTTTTGATCTATAGGGTGAATTTTCCATTTATAAAAACACAAAATACAATAAAGCGAGAGGGAAAATCACAAAATTAATTACTAATGGTAATCAAATTTTGTAAATAGAGGACAAGAAAGCTTTCCAAGGAGGTTTGTGGGGTGTGCGGTCCCACTAGATATGCTAAATTTTAAAATAGGACTATGAAATAGATTAGTTTCTTTATTAGTATCAAAGCATAAATAAACTCACAAAACTAACATATTAGGCATGTTACCTTAGTTTTCCAATATAAATGAAGTGAAGAACCTACACAAGAAGCATAATAAGATGATTATACCTTCCCAAAGTAACTTTTCTTCATGGATGATCCACAAGTGTGTTTGTGCCTAGATATGAAGCTCAATATATTTGGTAATTTGGTTGGCTAAGTGACTCCAACATCTCCTCATACACCATTTGAATTGGATTTGTGTGTGTAAATATAAGAAATGGTTGAATATTTAGCATATATTCTACATTATACATTTGCACTAGAAATCTAGTTAATTATCCATGGTTGATCTTACATTTATAGGCTAGGCAATTTAATTATGCACTTTAGATCAAAAATGAGATGAGTGGCCATAAATGAGTTCAATTTTGGAGGGACAAGTAATTAATATTTTACATAGAGGGAACAATTAATAGGCATGGATAACCTTAATCCATATATTTGTATCTATGAATGCTTCATGCATGACACCCTTTTGATGATGTCATGGGTGATGTGATGGCCCTGATATTTGAATTTTCATTTTCAAAAATTAGATATTCATTAATTTGTCATGAATTTTTCACCTAATCATTTAATTAGATTTGACTAGCTAAGTTATTTTGATTAGGCTTTTTTGTAATTTTTGGAATTTGTTAATTTGCCTTGCACTATTGGTAAAAATGTCAATTTGATAGGTCAAAATTTGATTGGAAATTAATTATATTAAGGTGATGATTGCACACAAGGTAATTCCCAAATTAGGGACATATTGACATGAATCAAAACTACATGTGAAGTGTGTAGATGAATGAGAGAATCTCAGTGGTTTTGGTCCAATTTTTGCCTTATTATAGGAAGTCATTTAGACTTTCACTTTTGACACAGCAGTGGTAATAATTTGATAACTATATTTTCCCCTATTTATAAGGGCATGGTGAGACATTTAGTCAAATAAATAATTTTTCAAATAATAAAAAGGTTACTTAAAATGATCGTTTGAGGTATTGAAAGGTGAAAATATATTATTTTTGAGTGTTGACCTTGATGAATCCATGATCATCAACATTCAACTATGTGGATTCTCATGAATCTTTTGAAAATGAATTTTTTATAATCATAAATTTTTTAATCACTAGAAAAATATTTGGAAAAAGTGATGTCATCATGTGGAAGACGTTGATATGAATTTTATAGACATGTTATATTATTTTATGCAAACATTCATTGTGATGACCATTCATTGATTATTGGATATATTATTATCTAAGTCTTTGATGATTTTTTGTTTTAAAATTTATGCATGTCAAGACTATACCATGCAACACTAGCCATATATATTGAAGTTGATGAATGTGGAACTATTATTTTCATTTCATGCTAATTATATTATTCATGGAAATAACCATTGATTTTATATTAGATTGCATCATAAGCATTCATTTTTTACAAAGAAATTTCTTTAAGATACTTCATCAAGTGGACAATATATGTAAAATAATGTTTTCATGTGGTAAAGGCACATGAGTTAAAATTTTATAAAACCTGATATTTTTATTTTGTTGTGAGATAATTATCTAATGCAAATAGAAATTCCACAAAAAATAGCGGGCATCCCTCATTGTATGAATGATATCTCATGATCAATAGATATGGTTATGTGATCACTTTTAGAGATCCCATGATCTTTCAAGGAGGTCCCATTATATTAAAATTATAATTATCATAACTTCAATGTAAAAAATAATCTAATAATATTTTGATCTAATTTATTTGACCAATATTTTTCTATTGGTATAACATGTTATTGGTATAGCTATAACATAACATGTTATTGGTCTAGCTATAGCAAGGCATACACATTACTACATAAATGTGTTCACATAAGGGAAAATAATGAGCATTACATACACTGAATGCTCCATTTTCATATTAGCTTCAAACTTTAGAGTAATCTATAATATAATTCAAATCATATCAATAATGTGCATTACATGAAAAATGAGTAAAATTATAATTTAAAACATTTAATTATGAATTCATTTCAAAAAAAAAAGATTATGGATAGCTATGGTTTTACCATGATAAAATATTATTTCCACATAAAACAATACCATAAAAATAATAAAACATAATAAATATAATCAAAACCATGTTATAATAAAAATCACTCATATCCATTTTGTACATTATTTATTTGTTACTTATCCTTGATTTGGGTTGAGTTTCAAGTGTTACATCTACTTGATCTTGTATAGTGTTAGAATATTTAAATCTAAGTGGGTTTAATTGACCCTTAGCCTTGGCATTATTTTAAAAAAAAAACAATAATATATTATTTATTAACATGAGGTGAAAACCTCCTGATAATAAATAATAGAGTTATAACTATTAAATTATCATCAAAGTTTAATTAATTTGTTTTATCAGGATGGATGGATCTATTATTTTTATAATGATCACCTCCATTAGTATTTTATTATAAATTGCATTTTAATCTTATTATGAAACAACCCAGTGAATATGAAATATAAATCATATTCAATCTTGAAGAGTTTTGGGAAAGTTTGTTTGAGAAGAAGTGAGAGGTTGAAGAACATGTAGTGGGTAAATAGGAGTTTTTTAGTTATTAAATTATTCATCATTGTGGGTTTTTTTTTACCTCGGAAGGGTTTTCCCACATTAAATTTTTGTGTAATGGTTCATTGATATATGTTTTTCATTTATTATAATTTACTCATTATTTATTCATCCCAGATTCTATCTATACATTGTTATTGTATACATGAATTTTATCAAATGTCCTCTATTATTATCCATTATGCTCTTTCTATAGTTATCTAAGGAATTTCTCCAAAGTTTTGAATCCACCCTCATCCAAATATTCCAATCATATTTGCTTCCAAAAAGGATGTCAATAATATTATCCATAGCTAGATCCTTATCAGTTATGAGGCTAATATGTTGTTGTAGTAGATGTTACTTATAAACTTTTCCACAAAAATTAGTTTTTCCATGATATAGTTAGTGGTGGTGTTCATAATCTCATCCTCATTTTGTTTATAAGGTGGAAATGTGACACATTTGGACATTTCATTTGGTTTTTAGGGTGATAGGGGAACTTGACTTAATAACATATTATTGATGCTTACATTTGATGGCATCCTCTCCTTAAATACTTATTATTAGGTCACATTCATAATTTGTTTCTATAAGGGCTTTGACATAAGCGCAATCAACTAGTTTCAAATTTATTAGATCCCTTATATAACCAAGCGTTAGTATAATATCATAAAATCTTACTACTCTCTATAATTAATTATATAAAATATATCTAAAAATAGGGAAATATATTTTTGCACTAAAATTATTTACAAATTAATTCAAATGAAACATATAGTTTCACCCCAAACTATACCCACCACTAGAATCAACATTTATACTATAGACATGAAAATTAAAAATATCTAACGCTTAGTAACTATAAAGGTATATATGAATTGACAAGGAAGAGTTTGCATAATAACAAAAAAAAAAATCACATAAAGGAATTGACTTATATAATATTTAAAATGTTAAATTTTTTAGTGGGAAATATGATTGTACATAGTATATTACAATCAAAAAATTCTACTTACAATTCTAAAAAGGTCAATAGCTATTTTTCCCTAGTAGATATAATTTTACACATACACACGTATGAACACACGTACACACACACACACACACAAACAGAGAGAGAGAGAGAGAGAGAGAGAGAGAGAGAGAGAGAGAGAGAGAGAGAGAGAGAGGGGGGGGGGGGGGGGGTATGTGTTTATTTATTTATTTTCTTTTATAATGGATTTATGTTATAAAAATATAGACCCAAAGGGTGATAGTGAACATGAAATACATATGTATAATTTTTGAACATAACACAATAAAAAACATTAATTATTCAATATATAAATCATTAAATTCTCATCCAAATTAACTTGAATCCATTTTAGAGTATCATAATATAATGAGGTTTCAATCAAATATATTAGATGCAATATTGTTAATTAAAAGATCCATTGAGGGAAAATTAGGATACCTATTAGAATTAGTTCCACAAGCATAAGAAACTACATATTATGGATCTTCTATAGTCATGGAGTTATTGTCAAACTTAAATGGTCTAATAAATTAAAATTTACTATAGGGGTATAAAATTTGAAAAAAGGGAGCATCATTTGGGTTTGCTTGAAAATCAAAAAATATTAAATGTATTGAAAATATAGGGGCATAGGTACCTTCCCATCTTATTGGGATGTTTAAGCTATTTTGTTTCATAATAATTAGATATATCTAGCTCTATTAATGTACCTAATTCTATTATATGTCCTTATTTTATAAATTATTGGCATAAACCAAGTAGGTAGTAGAGTTCATTTGGTAGGTTTTTTATACATAGTGTGAATGATTGATTTGATATAAAATGGGTTGCTAAAGAATAAATGTGATAATTATACCTAAACCCTAAATTATACGTCATTTATGAATTAAAAGTTATAAAATAGACATCATTATAATAATTTTATAAATTAAAACTATAAATAATATTTTTTTAAAAATATGTTCATAAAATCATGTTATCCTAAAACAACTAAAGATAACTAAGTTCAAACTAAATTTACATACATTCTCACCAGATAATATCCTAGACTAATATGTACCTTTATAATCAAAAGTATATATTTAAGGTTCCTTAGAATAGGTAGGATAGCCATGTTATACCCTTTTGATTGATGTTATTTATCTTCATATCAAGTCTAGTCGATTCTCTATGAGCTTGAGTGTTAACTTTAGTTTAGTTTTCTCTTTTTTATTTACTATAAAAGATAATTTTTATACAAATTATATTGAATTATCCCTCATTTTATCAGGTAAAACTCCACTATATCTCACATCATCTCCAATTCAACCCTCAAATTTTAAAAATTTCCTTTCTTATCACTAGATGCACCCCCATTCTTTAATTTATTTATTTCCATTAGATCAAAATGTTGTAATTTAGGTAAATTGAAAGATTAATCCAAATGGATTTCTGATTTAACCTTTTTAAAATATTGGGGTATTATTCCTAATTTAGTTAAGGGTCTAATTTAATTAAACTAGTAAATAAATATACAATAATTAAGTTACTGATTTATATAATTTGATTTTAATTTGAATTTTATAAAAGTGGTAATAAGGGAGAGAAAATAAGACTTAGCTAGAAATAAATTCATACGACTGAGATAGAGTGTAGAATTCACTATGCATGACTAGGACACTATCATAAATTGGGATCTAGCCTTTATTTTTTGAAAGGAAAAGAGCACCAAAATAAGATACCCTAGGGTCCAGTGTTATAGTCCTCTTTTGCCACTATTGTCTAAGAGATTTGAACTTTCTAGGTTTTATTCATTATGTCTATGTGAGCCTACCTATGAAATTTTGATTATTGGATGTTTGTGAAACTCCCTAAAGAGTTGATTTAGTCTTCAAACCCTAGACTCTGTTATGCTTTGACTAACTTTGGGAAAGAGGTGGGTTAGTGTGTGAGAGATTCATTAAACATGTATCCACACACCTTGTGTGGGCATGCTACCTACATACCAATACTTTGAAGAGGTATAAATCCATATGTAGTTCTCCCACATGATGTGCTTTGTACAATAGTGTCAGGATTTGAGGTGGCTACATATTGGTGTAAGGATTTGAATAAGTGTATAATATAATTGGTTGGCTATATGCAGATAATAAGGAAATATGCCTGAGTAGTCTTGCTTGTATTCTTTCTTGCTTTATGATATTTACCAACCCATTTATAAATTAAATTTGAAAGGGGTTTTATAGATATATGTTGGTCATGGGTCAACTGTATTCACGTTAGGCTAACAAGGAGGATAATAACCAGATAGAAATGACCATTGGTGTTAAAAATGCATTTGGATAAGAGCATTAGAAATGGACACCCTAGGGTCCAACATTATAGTCCAAATTAGGTGCTATAGTCCTAAGGGTATAGGACTTAGGGGGATATAATCATCACTAAAAATACTACCTATAGCAGGTGGAATCACTTTCTAGAAGGATACGAATAATTGGGAATCAATGAAAAGATGCCTATGAGGGTCATGAGAGAAAGTAAGAGGGACCTATGGGTTGGGTTTCATAATCTACATTCAAGTTACCAATTTTAACATTTTATATGACTACATTTGCCCTGCCTTTATTCTAGTTGTTGTCCCCAAAAATAGACTTCTCATTTTTGAGACAACATGTGAACTATTTTGGTTCAACAAACCAAAATAATCTCTTCCCTTCTCAAAATTTGTTTTGAGCATTCAAATTCATCATTTTTCAAGCTTCTCAAAAATCTACAGACTCTGTAGGCTTAAATCTACAGACTCTACAGGCTTGAATCTACAGACTCTGCAAGAATAAAATCTATGGACTCTACAGGCCAAGTTCTACGGGCTTCATAGGTTAATTTCTATGGACTCTACATGAAATAAGAAAGCTCTCAACACTTTGAAAATTTCAAATTTGGTTCAATGACAAGGCTCAACCAAAAGAGTTCATCGGCAAGCTTCTAAGCAAGGATTGAACCATTAAACCGTTGAACCTTGAACCATTATGGTTCAATGGGTTTAATGGGTTCAAAGGTTCAACATTAGTAGCAAGAGTTAAGTGCATTTGTCAAGGTTCAAAGTTTAACTACTTCAAGGTTTAATGGCTTCAAAACACTTATCGAAAAGAAGAAGGCTTGAATCATTGAACTGTTGAATCATTGAGTTGTTAAACCATTGAACCACTTTGGTTTAAAGGTTCAACGGGTTCAATGGTTCAACAAGTTCAACAACCAAATGATTCAATGCATTTGGTTCAAAAAGATCAAAAGGAATTAGCCAAATAAAATGAATGAACCGATTGAACTATTGAACCTTGAACCAAAATGTTCAATGAGTTCATAGGTTCAAAGGTTCAACCAGTATAATGAAGATCAAAGAGCTTAGAAAGAACAAGGAAGTGACAGACTAATGGTTTAATAGGTTCAAAGGCTTCTACAGGTAGTTTCAATCAAAATAACAAGTTTTTGACACTTGAATCATTAAACCATTGAACCATTAGACCACTTTGGTTCAAAGGTTCAATGGGTTCAAGGTTCAAAGGTTCAATGGGTTCAAGGTTCAACAGGTTTGATGAGGCTTGTTTCAAAGAATCTTGGTTCAAGCGATCAATAGAAATAAGGGAATGAACCATTGAACTATTGAACCAAAGTTGGTTTAATTGGTCAGTTCAAGTGACAAGTTCAAAGGAGTGCCCCAAGCATCAAAGACACAAGTGCCCCTACGGAGGGAATTTTCATGGCAAAAGTGACTATGGAAGGAAACAAAAACCTGACAGAACTCAGTGGATGCTACCAAGTGTCATCTTTTGAGCCTCATTTCACTTTGTTTCTAAGAGTAGTGGATGTTACCACGTGTCACAATTTGAGATTCACATAAAATTGACTAAGGCAAATTTCCAAGGGACAAACAGCCCTTGCATAGGACACTCAAAAGCTGAAATGAACTGTTGCAAAAACCTGAAAGGCTAATTTGGAGCTCAAACAGCCCTTGTAGAGGGCAAGAAGGGGGTAAATGGACCAATTCAAAGGCCAAAAGAGCAAAGGGATTTCCTTCAAAAAAGTTCCCCTGGCAAAAGTGACAAGAGACAATTACTTCAGACAAATTGTCTGAAAGAATTTCTTCAAACTTTTTCCTCTAAAAGAATTCCTCTAGACTTTTTCCTCTAAAAGAAAAGTCTAAAGAAATAGAAAACCCACTATTTTACCGTGTATCATCTTCAAAGTCACAGCAGAAGCCACCATGTGTCATCTATTGAGATAGTATCAAATGCAGTGGAAGATACCAAGTGTCATCTTCCATAGGTTTCTCAAAAGACAAGCAAAAGTGACTAAAGAATAGAGCATCGAACTAAATCGAGGACCTGATTCAAATAACCAAAAAAGGAAGATTGAGTAGGAATGACCAGAAACATTTGCACATCAGATATGTTTCTAGAAGTAGACCACCAAGTGGATATTTAAAGATGTAAACTTTCAATAGCGTGACCTGTTTCTTTGCATTGAGAAAAGCAAATGGGTAAATGCCCCTAAATTCTAGAATGTCTTCTTAAAAAAATTCAATGCAACATGATGTGTTATTATTCCCAAGTCCTTCTTGAAGAGTCTATATAAGGGACTCTCTTGTTATTGGGGATATCTCTCTCTAATTATTAGAAACAAAACTCTGCCCAAATTGAAAGGCATTACTGAGAATTTGAGCTCAGATTGTTGATCATATTTTGTTATTGGAATAAGAAAGTAAGTGACTTTTTAGACTTTGTGCTGTGATATCTTTGTTGTTAGGGAAACTATTCTTATGTCTTTTTCCTTAATATATTTTTTGTTCCTTTAATTCGATAAGCATAATTAGTGAAAGTAGTCAAGAAGGTGTCTTGAAGCCAACTGTGGAGAGACTTTGTGCCCCCAAAATTGCCTTTAGTTTGTTTTCTTTTTGTTTCTATGTAAAGGACCTTGGGATGACATTGTTCCCTCATTGTCCTTTGTATCTCACTCTTGCACAATTGAGGTGGAGACTTTTTGCTACATCTCAATCTACTAGTTACTACGTCCTTGGTTACATTTTGCAATTACTACCAGGAGTATTCTTGTGGTTTGTTGAATAGCACTTCTGAAATAAGAGGAGTGCTTTCTATCATTTCCCTTGAGTTTTTTCCTTTGATTTTCATGCATCATCTCTAAAAAAAGAGAGATGGATGGTTTATCCTACCCTTGAGTATTATTTTATGTTTATATATATAACATATCTATAGGGAACCTCCCCTTGATGAGAGGAGAGATTAGTCCCCTTTTGATGTGGTAAACCTACACATTTAGATGACCAATCTTCCTACTTTGGATGATCGAACCTATTTTGTTTATCAATACACTGATCGACAAAATATTCAACCAACACTAGTGATGTAGAAAAGCAAAATACTAAGATAAAGGAAAAATAAAGAAAGCATACCTAAACTTAATTGGAAGGGTGAAGCTCATGAAGCTATGTGATGTTGGGTATGCATAGAGAGCACATTATGAAGTGTAAATCTTCAATAGAAAACAAAGAGTATATTGGTTCTTATTAGATACTCTATATATAAAATAATAACATAAAAAGTTGGGTAAGAGAGAGAGGAAGAGAAAGGAATGAATACACCTTACTGGGTATGTGAACCAATACAAAACTTATTGTGATGCTGAGTGATGTTGGATGATGATGAGTAATGTTGAGTAATGCTATGTATGTGATGTACCAAGAGTAATATCATGAACATAGTTGAGTGCTCAATTCCTTGAGAGTGGCTCAAGAATGTAAAGGTTGGTCATTTTGCTCCATCATCACCCACTAAGTAAAACTATGTGATCATGTGTGTGTTAATTGATGTTTGGACTATGTGTCCAATCCCTTTGAGTATGTGGCTCAAGAATAAAAATACTATTTAATCCTTTGGCTCCATCATTACTCTGTGAAGTGAAGTTATGAACTGATATAAGTATGAAATGTGTGTCATATGAGATGTATCCTAAATCCCATGAATGTTCTATAATATGACAATGTGTCATGGATAGTTGAATGTATGATGGAAACTGGGCCACTATTAGCAACTCTAAAAGGTGGAGATTAGGCTTGTAAGAAAGCCACTCCAAAAATGGGCACTAGGCTTATATGAAAGCCACTTTGAAATGTGGAGGTTGGGCTTGTATGAAAGCCACTCATAAATGATGCCAACCACCTGCAGAAGGAATAAAGCATGAAACTATTGAGAATGATTAGGTAATGTACTAAATTCAAAAATAAAAGAATTCAAATGTGCCATGCATATTACCCCCAATCACTAGTGTCTAAAACATGGATTTTGATCTCGAAGTTATACCAATAACCCAGTCTAAAAATGGAAGTGAGATCCATCATGTCACACATGATGCCCCCTATATATGGATTCTCTATGAAAAATTGTACTAAAATGACTATATTTGAACTGGTCTAAATGTGAAAAACTATATTTGAACCTACTTTTATACCTATTTTTAGAAAAAACTATTTTTTTGCTATTTGGATAGGAGAACCAAAAACAAACACCCTACTATCTAGCACTGTAGTCCAATCTTGGTGCTATTATCCTAGGCTAATTTTGATGAATGTTCTAAAATTTTCACTATCTTCCTAATTTTTTATACTTGGTTTGAAATATGGTTATTGTTCTAAGTGTTCTAAAAACTAAATTTTGACTATTAGAATCTCTGATCTCTATAACAAAACCCTTGTTTATTTCCCCTTCTTCTGACGGTAGGAATGAATACCCTACAATGATTTCCCTTAGAAAAAATAGCCCTACAAGTGTTTTATGATACAAAGATACATGATATAATAATGATAATCAACAAGATATCTCAAGATATATCATCGTTTATAATGAGAGATTGTTAGATCAATAGGGGTATGGATAGATATATATAACAATGTAATAGCATGTGCAATGTATTGAATTGAAACTGGAAGTCTAGTTAGTTGTTAGTTAACAAGGAGGGATGGAGCATGATGTCCATCATGGCATCCAATAAATCAAGATAATACATGATGTGGATCATGGCATTACAAACAATTGAAGATAAGAAACAAACACACAAGGAAAGAAGTAACAAACATACAAGAGTGGCCAAGGGGCCAAGCAAACAAGGGACATGGGCACATGTCACTCAAACTATAAATCAAACATACAAGGTATGTTCAAATGACATATACACATATAATTAAAAATAAGTGATGTTATCAGGAGGACCACAAGAACATAGAAGATTACAAGAAAAGGACATTGGAAAATGTCCTAATGCACACAAAAGAGTATAAGCAAAGGATATTAACAAATGTTCTAAGGCACATACAGGAGTCAAAATAAGAATTGAGAAAATGCAATCACATTTAGCTATGCAAATCAAGAAGGTAAGTCATGTACTATACTATAATTACAATAAAATCTAATTAAACAAAGAAAGAAGTGAAATTATGCAAGACATGTACTATAAGACTAGGTATATGCTAAGAAATACACAAGTGCTATAGACTAGTGAAATATTGATAGAGTAATCTATGTAAGCTAGTAAATAATGTATATCAACATGATAAATAGTGTGTGTGGTGTAGGAATGACATAACTTAGATGGTTAATTCATGTAGAAGATACCCCCAGTGGGTATGTGTATTGACGTGTGTCTCTAATGTTAAAGTAGAATTCCCCCTCAATGGGTAGAGTGAAGTAATCAAGGATTTGGATGTCACTGAACACACTCAAAGAAGATCAAGTGAATCATGGTAATGTAGATAAATTGAAAAAAAATAGCATAGAATAGTAAATGTAAGTCTATCATATAGTAGAAATTTAAAGCATGAATAATGCAAAAAATTGAAATATTATTGATGTTTTTGAATTATTTGAATGTTTTTGGATTTTTGATATTATTTGAATGTTTTTGGATTTTTTTTGGAAATAAGTTATGTACAATCAATAATGAGAAGACTATGTACAATTAATAATGAGAATCTATGTACAAGTAATTGAAAGGAAGCTATATACAAGTAATTTTATAAAATTATGTATATTACATTGTGTGAAATAAAATTCTAGACATGGAATCTGCATAGATGCATAATATTCATTGGATTTTTATTTTATTTCCTTCAAGTGAGGTTGGAAGATACACTTTATGGCTAAGATTTTTGGCAATAATGTATGGACATAGCCAATTTGGTTTGAATTTTCCTTTGGTTTATTATTTAGCACTAACATTGTGAAGATTTTCTTTGAGAACAAGATCATTAACTTTGAATTATCTAGTGTGAACTCATTTTTTGTAGGACCATTATATACGTTGTTGGCAGATTTTAAGATTTTCAACTACTTGAATACATGTATGGCCTAATAACTCAAGTTAGTGTAAATGCTTTTCATGATACTGGTCATCAGTGAGGATACCTTTAAGGGATACATAAAGATATGGGATTTCTAATTACAATGGTAAAACTACTTTTGTGTCATAGATGAGTGAATAAGGAGTGGCTCATGTGGGTGTAAAAATACTTCTACAATAATACCATAATGTAAAAACTAGTTGATTGTGTCAATCATCTCCAAATTTGGTCACTATTTCAATCAAAATATTGTTGATGGTTTTATTGGTAGCCTCTACTCAACCATTTTCTTATGGATAATATGGAGTGGAAAACGTGTGTTTAATCTTATATTTTGTGCAAAATTTCTTGAAATTTTTATTCTTCAATGATGTTACATTATCAAAAATGATATTTATGGGTAGACTGAAGCATGAAATAATATGAACCATGAGGAAGTTACAAATGTCCTCCCCTATGGTATATTGGAGTGGAATGGTTTCCACCCACTTTGTAAAATATTTTATAGCTTTGATGATGAACTTATGCCCATCAATGGATTTAGGGTTAATTTTTCCAATAAGATCAAATCCTCATAACATAAATGGCCATGGAGAGACAATAGGTTTCAATTATTGTAACAATGCATGTTGTAGGTTATTGTGGCATTGAAATTTATCACATAGATTTGTATATTTTGAACATTCATCTTCCATGGTGGGTAGGTAGTACCCTTGTCAAAGAATTTGTGTGACATGGCCTTTCCACTCACTACACTCACTATTATGTATTTGTGTAAGAGAAAATTTAAATTATATTGAATTCAAACATCAAAGTATTATTTAAAAATGTCTCCACCAATGATTACATAATAGAGTGCTTGTTTGTGTAACTTGCATTTATCATTTCATGAAATAGTGTCTAGTGTAGTAGATTTGTTTATAAAGTTATAGATATCAGAGAATCATTCTAGATCTATGGAACTACATGTCGTGGCTAAGATAGATAGTGTGATCAAATCTACATTGGATATTGATGGTGATTGTAATCATTTAATTATGAAAATAACTTGATCATCATTGATGTAGATAAGAATCAAAGATGCAGCACTTATTATTGCATCTGCATGTTGGTTATCTTTTCTTGGTATACTTTCTATTAAAAAGTAGTTGAACTGTGATGATAAACATTGTACCATATTTAAATATGGGATAAGATGTTATTTTATTTTTTTGATAAACATCATTTACATGATTGACCATAAGTTAAGAATTAGCAAATACTTGAATAGATCTAATTTAGAGTGATTGGGTGGAAAATAGACCTAAGATAAGTTATTCATATTCTATGGTATTATTGGTGCAAGATAAACTTAATCAATATGTAATAGGAACTATGTGACCAGAAGGGTTGACAAAGACAATGCTTATCCCTGCATCAGATACACATTGAAAACCATCAAAGAACATGGTCTAAGTATCAAAATGAGTAGAATAGGTAGTGAAATCATCTCTAAATGTGTCACTAATAGGATTAATATCGAGGAGTGGTGTGGCTTCGAAATGTTTTGCAATGATTTGGACCTTTATTGATTTTTGGAGAACTATTTTTATGTCAAACTCTGTTAGTAACATGACCCATTTTATGATGTGACTAGAGAGATGTGGTTTATCCATGAGAAAATTTAAGGGATCTATTTTTGTGATAACTTGAGTCTCATTATTTACCATGTAATTTCAAAGTTTTTATGTGGAAAAAACTAATTCTAGATACAGTTTCTATATTGTAGAATAATTTTTTTATAATAAACTAATATGAGATTGATGTAATAAATTACTCTCTTGGTATGTTAATCATCATGTTGTGCTAAGAGTGCTCTTAATGCATGATCTATTACTGAGATATATAGGAGGAAAGGTTTGTTAGGTATTTGTGGTACTAAAATAGGTGGATTGAGAATATATTTCTTCATTATATCTAAACTTTCTTGGCAGGCTTGGTCCCAAACAAACTTTGCATCTTTATTTAATAATTGAGTGAATTACTAAGTTTTATTAGTAGGTTGAGCTAAAAAATGGTAGATTTCTTGGATTTTTCCTTGTAGGGATCAAATTTGTTTTAAGTTCATGGGAGGTGACATGTTGACAATTTCTTTGACATTTTTAGGGTCAACCTCTATGCCACATTGAGAAATAATGAAACCTAAAATCTTGCTTGATGTATCTCAAAATACACATTTATTTCGATTTAATTAGACATTATATTGCCTAAGTCTTTAGAAGCTCTTTCATAAATCAATAGCATGATGTTATCATTGTTTAGATTTGGGTAATAAAACATTGACATAATCCTTGATAGTATGGTGAATAAATTCATGAAAAATATTCATCATGGTACATTGATATGAGGCTCTAGTATTTTTTAATCCAAAAGGCATGACAATGTAACAAAATGTGCCCTAAGGTGTTATAAAATATGTTTTATCTTCATCTTGTTTGATGATTTTGATTTGATTGTATCCTACAAATCCATCCATAAATGATAAAATTTCATATCTGGATGTGGAATCTATGATCATGTCAATGTTAGGTAAAGGAAAATCATCTTTTGGGCATGCTTTATTTAAATCTTGAGAATAAGAGAAAACATTGAATTTGTTTGTTGGGTTTGACCATGGGGAACTATATTGGAAACCCATTCATGATGTGCTACTGGTTAAATGAATCTAGCATCTAAAAAGTGTTGGATCTCATCTTTGACTAAGAGAGCCACTTTAGGATGCATTTTACAATTTTTTTGTTTAACTAGTTTAACATCTGGGTATTAAAAAAATCTAGTGAACTACTATATATGTATCAATTCCTAACATATCTTAGTAATGTCAAACAAATATTTCTATAAAATATGTCAAAGTTTGATGGATATATTTATCCTATTCCTTCCATAGGGTAGTGGCTAACAAGACAATGCAGGGATCCTAATCGACTCCAAAATTGAAATTAATTATTTCCTTATTAAGCAATGTGGAATGATCTAGTTTATATGGGGTTATAGGAATAGTATCATCTGAATCAACATAGTCCATATGCTTGGGCATTTGTGTGATGGGGAAATCTATTTTTATGATAGAAATATAGGAGGTTGTCATATGCTCCAAGAAATTATAATAGGGATTCATCATTGGATAAGTCATTTAATGTATACATATCTGGTGAAGTTGTATCATCAATAAGATTAGGATAGATCAATGATAATATTGAATTATGATTAGTGGTTTGGTATACCTATGTAATGGGTGGACAAAACTTTATATGCTTTAAAACTATTGAAGAAAATTTATCATGAAGAAGGGTAAGCTGTTATCCTAGTCCTTGTCTTCCATGTTGTATTGATGCCTTGATAGGATTCATGATTCCTTATTCCTACTTTCCAAGACATTTTCTATGATATCTCATCTTATTAAGACATTTAAGTGTAAAAGGGGATGTAAACTAGTGGTTTGGTGTCAGTGTTATTATAGAACTTAGAATTGTATGAGGTATTGTATGGTCTAAGAGTCCACTATAAGTAGTGGGTTGTGTAGGTATATTGCTAAGATTAAAGTGTGGAATATAATTCTATGGAGATTTGGTAACTTGGTATTATTTAAAAGGTTCATTGTCTACTAGGCAAGTGTAGATGTAACCTTTGTAACTAAATTTTAGACAAAAATGAAGTGTAGAAGGGGCTGCATGCATATCATGAATTCAAGGCTGACCAAGTAATAAATTATAATCAAGGTCATTTGTCATGACTTGGTAAGTAGTTATCAGTGTCTTAGGTCCCAAAGTAAGATTGAGTGTTATTTGACCCATGACTTTTTGTGGAATGTTTTCAAAACCTCTAATGTTCATATCAGAATGGTATAGATCATGAGGTTGTATGTTAAGATGTTTAAGAAAGGAAATGTTGTAAATGTTGAGTCCTAAACCATTATCAACTAACACTATTTTTACCCCCACATCATTAAGTTTTAATTGAATATATAGAGGTATACGTTGTTCAATGATGTGCCATGGGGGTAAATCATCTTTTTCAAAGGAAATATGTTATTCAATCCATTGCATTGTGTTAAGGATAGATGCAACATAAGTTGGTTCAGTGGAAATAAGAATTATAGTAATACCAAGGGCTGCATACAAAACTTCTTTGTAAATATACAATCGTTGAAGGAGCTTAAGTAGTAAAATTGTATTTAAAGGGGTGTTGACTTGAGTGATAAAGATATATCATGGGTGTAATCAACCTACCTATATTCAAAAACTTAGGTGTTAGCATGAACCACATGATCTACTATAGGCATAAAGCTGGTAGTAGATACAGGATAAGGTATAGAGGTACCAAATTTTAAGTTAGAATGGATAGATATAACCACTAGTGTCTTCTTGTGTCTAGTAGTGATAGGGAAATACTCAAAAGTAGCCAGTGAGTTATATGCATCTAGGTATAAATCATGAATGTGAAATGAAATATATGAAATTAGAGTTATAAGTTGTATAAAAATATGTTTATAAAGAGAATTCCACATGAGAGATAACAATTTTTGGATAGATATTATGGAATTATGCATTAATGCATAATAAACTTTGGCATGTTCTATGACATTTATAATGTGTTTAACATGATAAACTTGAAAAAAATTCCATGTGAGAGATAGAAAGTAGGGGGATAAAAAGTATGAATTGGTACATGAATGCATAAGAAAATTTGGAATGTGATATGAAATTTATAATGTGCTTAGCATGATAAACTTGAAAAATTTTCCATATGAGAGATAGAAAGAAAGAGATGAAACCTTGTATTAAATACAAGTAAACTTTGCTTTGAAGGAGAGGTATCTTACTATGTTTAACAATGACTTTCTTAATATCATCCCATATTATGAAAAGTAGGAATGAAAATCAAATAATGAAGTTTTATATTAGCATATGGTAAACTTAATAATTCATGTACATGATAGGACCAAATATGGTCTCATTATTTTATAAAAATTCAATAAACATTTGAAAATAAGTGAGATCCATTTTTTAAATCTGATTTTAGATCTAAGGTGATACCTCAAAGAGAAAATAGAAGCTAGTACATACAACTAGGGTTTTGAATGAAATTATTTTAAAATTAATAAGTAATTTTAAAATTTTGATACAAATTTTTTGTTTAAATATGTAATTAAAAAATTATAAAAATATAAGAAAAATACTGGGAAAATATCAGGACCTAGTATGGGCAATTAGAGTTTGAAAGAAAATTATTTTTTAAAATTACTATAGAATTTTAAAAATTAAATTCAATTTATGATTTAAATAGGCAATTTAAAAATTAAAAAAAATATTGTAAAAAATAATAAGGAATTTACCCTAGGGTTTCTATAGTTTTTATGCATAAACAAAGTAAGTCAGGTTCACCAAATGATTTAAGCTTTTGAGAATATTGGCACATTATTCCTAATTAAGGGTATGATTTAATTAAACCAGTAAATAAATATGCAATAATTAAGCTACTAATTTGTATAATTTTATTGTAATTTTAACCTTTATAAAAATATTAATAATGGAGAGAAAATAAGATTTAGCTAGAAACAGACTGATATGACTGAGACAGAGTCTAGAATTCACTGTGTAGGACTAGGACACTATCACAAATTAGAATCTAAACTTCAGTTTATGAAATTATAGGAGTTCATAAATAGGTTACCCTAGGGTCAATCACTACAATCCTCTTGTGTCATTGTTTTCCAAGAGATCTGAGCTTTTTAGGTTTTGTTCACTATGTCTGTGTGAGCCTGCTTATGAATTTTGACTGTTAGATGTCTACAAAAATCCTTATAGAGCTGATTTAGTATTCAAACCATATGCTCCATTATTATTTGAGAAAATTTAAGAAAGAGGGGGATTAGTGTGTGTAATATGCACTGAACATGTATCCACACCCCTTGTGTGGGCATGCTACCTAAATACCAATACTCTGAAGAGGGATCAAGCCATATGTAGTTCTCCAAATTGATATCCTTTGTGTAATAGTGTTTATAAAGATGAAAAATGATAAAATGGATGTGTTTGAGGTAGATAATAATTGGTGTAAGGAATTGAATAATATTTTAGTAGTATTGACTAGATGTACGTAAAGAATAGGGAAATATGCCTGAGTAGTCTTGCTTGTATTTTTGTTTACTTTGTAATTTTTTCCAACCCCTTTATAAATGAACTTGAATTGGATTTTATATGGATATGTTGGTCATGATTTTAATGTATTCATTTTAGGAAGATAAGAAGGAGGATAATAACTAGAAGGAAATGACCATTGGTGGTAAAAATATATTTGGATAGGAGCACCAAAAATGTACACACAAGGGTCTAACACTATAATCAAAGTTGGGTACTATAGTATTAATATTATAGGACCTATGGGATGGAATCATCACTGGAAATGTTACTTGGGGGAGGTGGAATCACTATCTAGAAGGCTAAAAATGATTAAGAATCAATAAAAAGATGCCTATGAGGGTCATGAGAGTAAGAAAGAGGGACCTATGGGTTGGGTGTCAAAACCCACACTCAAGTTACCAATTTTCATATTTTATATGACTATAATTTGTCATAAACTTTTACCAATCATTGGTAAATTTAGTTGGTCCTAAAACCTTCCACCTCCATTTTTTTGACCAAAAATATTGAGTAGTAGTTAATTATCTTATTTAAGAACACCTCAACGTATGATTTCAACAGTAAAAATGGGGTATTTTTCATGTGATTGGGAGCATATCCATATGTCTAATAATATCTTAGGAAAATAAGGCACTAAAATGTAGTATTTTTTATGTATTTTATTTTTAAAATAAGTCTTAGTTTTGTTATTTTTAAATGTATGTTCATCCATAAACATAACCTTCTTCTTAAGCAAAAAATATATGAATTTATATTATTTTAATTCCCCTTTGTAAATATGATAATGATCCACATTATCCAAGTATAAGAATCCATCCATATTGATCATCTGATATTTTAATTTCATTATCATGTTAAGGTAGTCTTAATGTTATCAATAGGATAACTTAAATAATAATCACAATAACCTTTATTTAGGTTATCATCCAAGTATTTAACTTATTTTATCAATAAATGTACTATAATTATCTTAACATAGTCAATAATCACACTTGTTTAATATTTTAAATGTTACCCCTATTAAATAACATATTCATTTACAATATTTTCATCCATGTTGAAAGCATCTACCACAGGCCTATTTGATTGGTTCCTTAAAAAACCCTTGATTTATAATCGACAAGAATAACTCAATTCTAACCACTACAAGTCATGTTATTCAAAACTATAATGTACAAAATATATTCTCTAATATGAGTTTTCAACTAGTAATTAATTCTTTATAGGTAAAGGATTTAGAAACCATGGGATCTTTTAAAACCAAATAGTAACTTTTACATAATTTCAATGACATAAATAACAAATGGAAATAAATAAGTTTTTTTTTCATAAACACAATTAAAAATTTAGAATATACTCCTAATCATTTGATATTATGGACATTATTGGGGTCTCCTCAAATATCCATGGTGTATCATAATTTGTCAATTATCCTTTATTTTTACATGAATGTTCATCGGGTATGTAAAAATAATTATGGGTTATGCATGTTAAATATGGGATATCCATTAATATTTTGGGTTATCTACAACTAGTCATGATTTATTCATGAATGGTCTTGGGGTCTCCAAGAACAGTCATGGGATGGGCACTATGAGCCATCCATGTTTTCATATAGTGATACATCAAGTAGGGTTCATATTTTACATCTTGATTTAAAATACGTGATTGAATACTCTTCCTAAGACTTGAATACTACTCATTATTATCATTACTCTTAAGTAGGGACTAAACTTGATGGTTGACACTGTATATCATGAAATTTTTAATGATAATTATTTATTAAATATTTACCTTGAAAATATAGTAAAATTCATTATAGAAAAATTAAACCCTAGAGATATATTAGGTATACCATCAAGAAAATATAAATGAATATAATACAATATACCTAGAATTTTAATTTGCATCTAATATAATCTCATAATAAATTTGATTGTATTTTGTAGATAAAAATATAAATTAGGCCATATAACTATCAAATTTAGTCTTTGAATTCCAATGGAGATAAATTTATACATTCTAAAACATATTTCATTTTGATTTACCTCCAAGTTTCAAAAATTATAGTTATTAATATTATTATACTTCTAAATTTATAAATTCTGAAGTACTAAAAATTATATTTATTAAGATTATTTTAATTCCAAATTTTAAGTTCCAAGTCTAGTCATTTTGAAAGATCAAATATTATTTTTGATAATTTTGGCCTCTTATGGACATTAATATTATTTTATTATATTATATTATTAAAATGAGTATAACTTTCATTTATTTGAAAAATATTCTTGATGTATTCACCTTGTGCCCTTGTGCCCACCTTGTCCCAAAATCCTCAATAAATATGATTAATGGTGACATCAAAATAAGTAATAACTTAGGAGTTTTTTTGCATCCACATAAAACTAAGAAATATGTATACAAGAGGTTTATGCACATCTACATACATTTAACAATTCCACATATAAATGATGGTTGCACATGCAAAAAAATTAAGGAACCCACGTATAATTGGTGTTTTTGCATCTACATATAAGTAAAATAAGTGGAATAAAATCTATGTTTATGCATCCAAATATAAGTAGGGAATATAAAAATAATATATAATGGTAAAGGATGATATTTCATGGTTTCTAAACACCTAAATTTTGCATTAGACACTTTGAAAACATTAACAAATGTTATACCTTTATATAATTATACTTTGCATATATATTTGACTATTGTACATACATTCACCTAGCCATATACCCACCTATTATCTTAGATAACTAAATTTACAACATACACATATGTAGAATTACCCTATTTTATGCAATATCTTTATATAATCTAAAATAAACTATATACATATCTCATATCACTAATTTTTACTCCTACAATAGTATCAAAAATAATCAAACAATTATTATTTTATCATAGGTGTTTGATTCTATTTTTAGTGTATAGGAACACACAATAGCTATTTGTAAAATTTGGAAGTCTTGATTAGATTTACCTAGATGCATTCCATGGGTTAGTAATTGTAGTAAATATAATAAATTTAGTTACAAATACAATTCAATCCTAAGTTTATACCTATCTTGACGTAGTCACCAAAATATGGTATTATATACTTTTAAATGTCATTTTAGACCTAAATTTACCTTACGTGACTTTTACATACACATAAGGAGCTTATTCATCTTTATCTCACACTTGCATGCTTTCCATGGGTCTAACCTTTTTATTTTGATACCAATCACCTATAAAATTCTCTAGTATATGCTAAACTATCAATTATCATATCAAATATCTCTATATCACTATATTATTCCTAGGCTCTAAATATATCTAATAGAATTAGGAGATTTCAATTTTTGGATTTCATCCAAGTCTAGCAGACTTGCCTCATGCCAAGAAATAGTTAATTTCAAAATCAAAATCCTTATTATGTGTTTTCATGTCCATTTCACATATTTATGGTGTGATAGCATACCCAAATATTCCCATATAAATAAAAATTAAGTGTAAGTCTATTACCATCTAACAAGCATATGTCAAAAACATTTGAACACTTGCATATTCAAAGGTAATACCATATTATTACCCTTTCATTTATCAATAACAAGGAGTAAGTCCTAGATAATTTATCATTTTCCTACTATATAAATCTAGATCATGGATTAGATAAATGCAAGGCATATTATTGGACACATTCACCTAATATGGAGTGTTGGATATATAGGAAGAATTAAAATAATCATTGAGGAGAATTTTAGGTTAGATAAACCCACCTTCTTCCCCCTTTTACAAACTAAAACTTGGTGTTGAAATTGGAACCAAAATTTTAAGAGGAGATAGATTTATAGGTATTATGTGTACAGTCATCCCTCAGGAATGCAAATAGATACAAAAGATAATCACACATAGTAACATCTAAAAAAATAGAGGAGAAAAAAATATAGTTTTACAACCATAATATTTTGTCACTAGCATCAACTAGTTCCAAAATGAGACTAAGGTTTATGCAAAGATGTATCTAGAATTTAAGCTCATTTTATGATAAAATCATAGTATAGTTTCCTAACTTTCACATCTTTTGAATTTAAGGTAGGTAACCAAAAGTATATTAACCATATTATTACTTTAAATTATTATCAACTGCATGTGTATAATCATTTTGTAACTTTTACATTAATATTTTTGCTTAGTTGTAACATATCATACAATTTTAATTTGTTCATATTTTTATGCTTGTTAGGGTTACCTAGCCTAGAATAAGGTAAAACATATTAGGAACATGATGTGTTCACCAATTTTTTTTACCTTATTTTTATTATTTAACATTGATAAGTAGATAAATTTCAAATAACTCAAATTGTATAATTTTTTAAAAATAAAACCTAATTTGAATGTAAAATAGAAACTAATTTGACACTTACACTTGAAAATTTTGCAAATTTTTAAGACAGATAAGATACTTAATGTTTTAATAGAAGGTTCGAGTTTGAGACAAAATTTAGGTTCTATGAAAGATGGTAAATAGGAATTTGAGTCACTCACATCAATAATTAGACTTTTAGGCATGTCTAGAGATAAGTGTTAGTTTGTAGTTGGAACCAACTAATGCTCATGACTTAAATTAGCTATTTTATCTCTATGCATGTTTCTAATTTGCTTTGGAACATACTTATAATCCTTAGATTGTAAAATTCATTTTTATAATTTCTAGCACATCAACGATAGTCATAGTATGAATTGATATCATATTCATATATATATATATATATATATATAGGCGTACTCATATAAACCTCTTGTGGTGGAGGGAGAGATATAAAGTTTCACTTTAGTAACTTCAATAGTACATTATGAGGAGGTTGTGGTAACAATGAAAATTGCATCAATTTTGGAGAGGATAGGGTAAGATGATAAGTAGGTTCTGATATTGCATTAGGTATTATGTTCACATCATTATTAACATCATTTGATTTAACTTTGTAAAAAAAATTTAATTAAAATTTATAACTTGATGTAGTGGTAGCATAAGGAGTATAGTTGAATTTATTCAAATAAATAATCTTAAGTTCTAGGTCTCTGAAAGTGTAGCATAACTTATTAAATGATTTTAATTTATTTAATACAATAGAATCAAGGAGAGGGGCATGAAATATTTCCTTGAAGATGTCGTGTATCCCAGTTTTTTTCAATAATACTAGTCAATGTGGAGAGAATTATCTTATACTAGAATATATAGTCATTGATCAGATAGTTAGATCCTTGTTTAAGTTTAAAATTTTGAAATAGTTTCTTGCTATTTTATTGAAAGGTGTGCTAAAATATTATTTTCCAAATGATTAAATTTATTAAATGATTGGAAATTGAAATAATATAACCATTGAAAATAATAATCCTTGAAATTTCATGTAAATAACTTGGTCAATAAACTCTCATTAAATACATATTTCGAGCATGATTTTTGAAACTTCTTAGGATCACATTAATCATCATATAATGTAACATTAATAAATTCAAAACTTAATTATGAAATATAGGTATAAATATATGTGTCTATAATATTCTGAATAAAATTATTGGAATCCATTGAATGACTAGATATAGAAGCACATTTATCTTACTACAACACCTTAGATTGAAATTTTGAAATAGACTATTTGATGTAATGTGTAGTAGTAGAGGTTGATGATGTAACATGAAATACCATTATAAGATGTACATTGGTTGACTATGTATGCATAAGAATGGTAACCAAATATAAACCTTGTGTTGACCTCACACCTTGGGTGTGCATCAAATTTATATCCAAAGGTGTAGGAATAGGTATTAATGGGTCACTTGGCACACCAACTTAGGAAAGGTAGGATCCCACATAACCTCTCCTAAAAATATACTAAATATGTCCCTAAGGTCTATTACTACCAATTCTTAAATTGTAGGGTAACCTAGTAGTTAATATTAAACTATTTCACTTTAATGGGTATGTTTAGAATGAATTTGGACATATGAAAGATAATGTAGGTCTTATGAATTTGTTGCCAAAAAATTTGGTAAATGTGGATTTGGTATGTAAATACAATTGATTTAATATTTGTTCATTGCATATATAAATTCAATAGTGCATAAATGAGAAATAAAAAGGTTTTTAAATCAATATAAATATGTAAACAAAAAATTCATATTTGAATATAATCTATGTACTATAACTGATTTATTAAAAAGACCAAAAGATGAGGATTTATAGAAAAAATTATCTTATTTTATAGAAAAGATAAATCTAATTCATTAAATTATATGGCATCCATGAAATCAATATGTTTCCTAACTAGTATGCACACAAACATGAACAAAGATGATATAAGAGTCTAAGGGTTTAAGCTATGAATAAAAAGAATAAATCAACTATATACACATGTAGGAAGTGAGCAAAAGTATTCACAACCTATATATTAAAGATATTTATTGAGAAAACATAGTACCTAATCCATCATAACTAGGTGAAATATAGAACAAAATTAGTGTAACATTGATCAAAGGAAAAACTATCTAATAAAGTCATAAATTCATAAAAATGGCCTTGTCGTCTACCCTAAATTGAAAATAAAATTGATTTGGCCCCTAAAAATATCTCAATTGGTCTTATATAGAATTTAATTCAATTACCAAATGGTATTTTTACATCAAAAATATTTTACACAATGAAATGGAATATTTCAAAGAAGAGAACCACTCTCCAAGCACTAGAGGCCCAAAAAAGTAGCGAAATCCTATGGGTTAGTGGACAACTCAATTGGAAATGTGCACTCCCTTTTTTCCCCTACCAACATCAATAAAACCACACCATGAAATACTTGATAGGTCTTATTCCATGCACTTATCTCACTTGAGACCAACATCATTGTGAAGATCATAGAAATAACTATGCAATTCCATAGATGGCATGAAAAATATAGTCATGATTTAGAAGCTACAACTAAAAAATAGACATGCACTTTGTATTGCATAGACTAAATTTCATATATTTATCCCATGTACTTGAACCCCTTTTCTACTTGTATTAAATTTGAATGGAATTTTTTGTCATATAAAAAAAATACTCTCTCTTTATTCATTGCATCTCCTCTCAACATTCAACTCTAAAAAATAGAAATAATAAAATGTCACATCTCAATGGAAAATAAGAAAGGTTAAAAAATGTGACATTTAATTATAAATGTAATTAATTCATAAAAATTAAAGGTTTTACAATTCCATTTTCTCCTTGTGAAACACATACCATCACAAAACTACTGATGTCAGATTCCCAATAATACTAGATATTTCAAATAAATATTTAAGGTTAATATTGTGATCAAATACATGTTTGGGTGTGTTGTAATGTCTGTTGGGGGATTTTTAAAGACATAATTATATTATGTCTTCTAAATAGATGATTAATGTTTCCTTTAAAAATCATTAAAATTAATAAAATTAACTTAATTTTAAATAAACATAATCTACTTAAATTCAAATTTTGATTTAAAATAAATTTAATCTAATTTTAAATAAAATTAAATTATCTAAATTAAAACTTACTTAGGCTATATAGACTTTTGGATTTATCATTCCATTCTACATGCTCAAAGAATCATCCGAGCTTGTTTTGCTTTGATATTAGACATAGTACTTTCCCTAGACATTTTAGGACATGTCAAGCACCCCATACAATAATTTTATCTTTTATATAATGACAAACAATATAATATGGACACTAGATGATTTTGGAACATGGTGTGCACTTATCTCATTATTTATGCACTTTATAGGTTTCTCATTAAAACCATTTTTACTTCATGCACTTTTGAGGTCTATTTTTCACAACCCATCAGTGCTTTATGGGCCCTTAACTCATGCTCAACACTACCTATTCTTGTGCCTTAATACCATTCATTTTTGTTTCTTAATTTGAGACCACCTTACATTAGTAACTTATTACTTGAACCCATTTTGGGCCCACCAAATAATTAAAAAGGGCATGATCCTTTATCACTTTATGGATATGTCTATCTCAACACACTTGGCATAAAATAATTTTAATTTTCATGTCCTTCATGTGCATCATGAAATATTTACTTGATGTTAATTTTTTATTTCCCCACTTGGCACATTCCATGACTAAACCAACTCACCCTCTTTCACCTCTCACCATGCACATGTGGCAATGCTTAATTAACTTATTTCATGGTTTTTTCAAGATAATTTTTTTCACCCTATTTTTCACATTTGACCTCCTTTAAGACAAAACCACATTTTACAAGACAAGTGTGCCTATATAGATATTTAAACATAAAACAAGGCAAACTCACCATCTTTAGGATCCACCATGCATTTTTCACAATGCTAATCATGCATTTCATGATTTACATCTAATTATCATGACTATTTATCCATTTAATTTTATTTTATCCTATTCCACATAATACTAAATGGGCCTTGACCATGTGTCTCCTTTTGAGCCCTTTTAAACATAAAATAAGGCTAATTCACTCCTTTTAAGACAAAGCTAGATGAAACTAAGATTTTTGAGGGTCTAACACACTTATCCCTTTTTGGGCCCATTAAACATGACGTTTTTGTTATTTTCACAGTTTTTAGGCATAACTTATATACTTAACACAAAACAATATGTTTCTTGAGAGGCCTCTCCATACCTAAAAAATTAGGTCAAAAACACATTTTCAAAAAAAATACAAAGCATGAAAGTTTATCTATTTTACATGTTATATACAATGGATAAGTTTTTGTAGCATTATTTTCTATTGAAAGCACCTAGACATCCTTGAAAGCCTAATTTGAAAACAAGGTTGAATAGTAAAAAATAAATCAAACAATGTCAACCATTCACTTCTATAAGGGTTATTTATGAATGTTTATCACTCAAAAGTGGTTAACACAATGGATAGGTTTTCATGACATTATTTAGTACATAAATTTAGATATGAATAATAAACACTCACATAATTAAAAAACAACTAGGGTTGAAAAAGTAAGGAAAGATTCAACAAATTGTAATAAGCTATTTAAAAACAAAAACAAAAATAAGTGCCCTAATTTCAATGAAATTAGGACATATTTTTCATGAAATAAAAAATAGTGAATCATCTAAAAAATGCTCCTATGTATTTTAAAACTAAAGAAACACTTTTTTGAGCTCAAAATATCTTACTGTGATAGTGCATGGAACAACACTAAATTCATGAAATGGTAAGACAAGAATTACTAGAAGATAAAATTAGATATTCAAATTAAACAATATGTGCAAATGAGTTCATTCCTATTTACAAAACATAAAAATACTCATTAATATTACCTAGATTATCAAGATAGTGAATTGTACCTTGAAATAATCACACATACATTACTCAATTGCCAAAAAAGAATCCATAATCTTGAGATAAACTTATTTGGTCCCACGCAAGGCCATACTTTACTACCAACTAGGCATCTATAGCCCCAGTAGAGGTTACATGAATCACTTATAAGTTGAGTTTTTTATGATAATTTATTCTATTTCTCTTTTTTTAAATCATCTCAATTTTGGGTTGGGGACCACCATGTAAAATGGGAGGTAAGATTATATATTTCACTATAAATATTGGCTTCAACAATTTCATCCAAATGAACACATAAATCATTAAAGTGTATTTTTATGTTTGGTTTCAAGATAACATCTTTATAATTCAAAAAAATTACCCAGACTCAACAAACACAAAAATATTTAGAACACACACAATATTCTAGACCTTTGATTCCAAACTCATAAAAAATTATTTAATCACAAAATACCTAGAGTACTTAAGCACAAAAACATAATTGAAACTACTTTTTAAAAAATACATTTTTTACTTTCCATGATTAACAAAGTACCTGTAGGATAAAAAAATAATAACTACTAGACTAAAAAGAGGCAATGAATGATTATAGACCAATGATAAATATAAGAAAACAATAACATAAACTAACAATGAAAGAAGTAAACAACATAACTAAACCATGTACAATGGTGCATTATAAGAAATCATTCTTACAATGGTTTTGTACCTTTATCTCTTGGACAATATCCTAAAGAATATGATTCATGATGTCGTCACTCATATTTAGGATGTTCCCATTGGTAAATTTAGAAATAATCATATGCTTAATTCATTAAAAATTATCACGAAAAAGTTTAAGGATCACCTCTACTCAAATAGTAAACTACGAAGGGGGATAATAATAAATATTATCACATACTGTAATCATTATAATTCTCAACCTAGAAAATATGTGCTTTTTGAGTTAATTGATCACAAAATCAAATGATGTTTATTTACTATTTAACATGAATTCTGCCACATCATTATCATTCCTATTATCATTAATATGGTATACACAATTTTCTTTACTAGATAGTGACCTTAAATTTAAATCACCAATCATGCCTACAAAAAATTGATCTTCAACAAGGGTAAGTGCATGGAGTCAAAAGATGATTCCATGGAAATTTTCATCGATTTTTCCAAAATGTGTATGTATTATTATTTATAGGCTTGGTAAATACTAAGACTATATGTGTAAATTTATTATAAATTTAAAAACATGTACATGTTATAATTCTATGTATTTTATAACTTTAAAAATGAATACACATTATATTGAACATAAACTAAGAACAAAAAAATGAACTTCCAAACCCTCATTTTTCATTTTCATTCTATTTTTTCTCACAAACCACAGATTAAACATTCAAACCACTTTTGTGTTCTCTTAAAAATAGGATAAAACACACACCATACTTTCTTAAATTTTCTAATTAGGTTGACAAATTGACAATATCATGGTAGAGGGGAGGTATGTAAGCTAAATTCCTAACAATTAACAAAAAAAAGTTAGAAATTATTTTGGATTGGCATTTATTTAGTTTTTAAACATTTTTTTTGTTTGAACAACCCATTTAAGTGAAATACAGAACCATCCTAACCCTTCTAACCCTCTTATCCCTCTTGCTAACCATTTCAACCATCTTATCCCTCTTATAATTTCAAAATACCCCCTAAATAGTCAAAAATATTTCATAGCACATATATTTGAAAAGAAAATACCAATTGGAGAGATAATTAAGAGAATTAGGGACCCTTATTCATCAACACCCACCTAAAAACACCTTAATTTGGTCAAGAAGCCAAAATTACTGTGTTGGTTGATTATTTTGTCTATCAGCGTACTGGTAAACAAAATAGGTCTGATCAGCCAAAGTAGGAAGATTAGTCATCCTAATGTGTAAGTTTATCACATCAGAAGGAGGCTGCTCTCTCCTCTCATCAAGGGGAGGTTCCCTGTGGATATGTTATGTATATGTATAAACAAAAAATAATACTCAAGGGTGGGATAAGTCATCCATCTCTCTTTCTTCAGAGATGATGTATACAAAACAAAGGAAAAACTCAAGGGAATGATAGACAATACTCCTCTTCTTTTAGAAGAACTACTCATCTAGCCACAAGAATACTTCTAGAAATAAAAGTAGAATGTAACTGAGATTATGGCAACCAACAAATTGAGACAGAGCACAAAGTCTCCACCTAAAATGCTTAAGAGTAATATACTAAGGACAAATGAAAGCTCAAATTCTTTTCAAAGTCCTTTACACAGTAACTAAAATAAAACACACTGAAGGCAGCTATGGGGGCACAAAGTCTCTCCATAGTTGATTCTTCAAGACACCTTCCTGACTAATTTTACTAATCCTACTTGTTAAATCAATGGAACAGAAAATAAATCAAGGAAATAGACATAAGAATAGTTTCCTCAACAACAAAGATATCACAGCACAAAGTCTAAAAAAGTTCCTTGATTTCTTATTCTAGTAATAAAATATGATCAATAGAATGAGCATAAAGTCTCAATAATGCCTCTCAATGTGAGCAAAGTTTCATTCATATTGTCAAAAAAGAGATCCTTTTACAATGAAAGAAAGTCCCTTATATAGCCACTTCAAGAAGAACTCAGGAATAGTAATACATCATGATGCATTAGGAACTGTTAGGAAGACAAGCTGGAACTTTGGGGCATTTTACCCATTTGATCTTCTCAATGTAGATAAACAAGCCACACAATTGAAAGATTACAACTTTCAATGTTTAGCTGGCGGTCTGATCTTGTCTTCATCATTCCTCCTTTCTTGGTAAATTGAATCGAGCCATGAATTCATTCATTATTCTGTCTTTCCTCACTTTTTGATGGTTTTGGTCTTGAATTTTGGGAATGCATTCGAGTCTATGAATTCAAAGGATCAATGGCTATTTCATTGTCTTCAATTTGACATTTGTGCACCTGTCACTATGTTTCCAAAGGCTAGTCGGCTATGTTGAATTTGACGTCTTCAAGCGCATCGTCCCTTGGTCATCTTTCAGCTTTTAGCTTTATGCTTAGTACTTTTCTGGATTGGACTTGCCCTTTTGGGCCTTAATAAATGGTTTGTGTCAAGTCAGAATAGTCCTTCACTTTGACCATTGAGAGTCCCCCGCAAGGGCACCTGCCCTTCGGGGTCCTTTGACAACCCTTTGCCTTGGTAGTTCCCACGGATAAATCCTTGAGCTTTCTATTTGAGGCTTCCTTCAGGAAAATCCTTGGGGAAAATTCTCGCAGACAAAATTTTGGTGAAAATTCCCATGGACAAAAAGTCCGTGGAAATGTTGACTGTTCTTTGAAAATTCCTTTAGAGTCTTTCGGCCATTTAGAATTCTTTCAAGCTTTTTGTCTGAAGGAATTCCTTTGGACAAAAATCTGAAAGAATTAAGTCTTAGTCAATTTTTAAATGCCTTAAACAAATCCAAAAGAATTACCTTTCAGCTTCCTTGAAAAATGACCCTTCCAAAGGGTGCTTTTATTGACTAAGTGTCCTCTGCAAGGGCACTTGTCCTTCGGGAAGCTTCCTTTTGCATTTAACTACCCCTTTGAACTTTGATGATGAACCATTCCATTGAACCAAGATGTTGAACCAATCAGTTGAACCAAAAATGGTTCAAGCCGATGGTTCAAGCCAATGGTTCAATGAATGAAACAAGTTGATGGACTAAGCATTGAACCAAACAGTTGAACTTGCCTTTGAACCAACAGTTGAACTTGTTCATTAAACTAAGACATTAAACCAAGTTTTGGTTCAACGGTTCAAACAAAGCTTTGAAAATGTCTTCAAATCTGCTATTGAACCTGTAGACATTAAACCACTTGGTTAAACTGAGCCATTGAACTGTTCCTTTGGTTGAACCTGCCATTAAACCTTGACCTCATTGAACCTTTGAACCAAAATGGTTCAATGGTTCAATGGTTCAAGCCACCTTGATTTGGCCAAGTGTCTTGAAGTTGATGAACCAATTGAAGTGATTGAACTTTGAGCCTTGATGAAGCACTTAACTCTTACCAAAGAATTTGAACTTGTTGAACCTTAAACCCGTTGAACCTTTAAACCAAAGTGGTTCAATGGTTTAATAGTTTAATGGTTCAAGTCTCCTTTTGCACTCAGATGCTTGTCGATGAATATTTTTAACTAAACCAAAGCTCTGAACCAATTCTAGAAAATGACCAAGTGTTGAAAACCATAATTTGACTAAAACCACCTGCAGAAGCCTTTAAACCTGTATAAATGAACCTGCCTGTAGAATCTGAAGATACAAAGTCTATAGAAATTAACATGTAAAATCCATTGAACTTGACTTGCAAAGTCTGTAGATTTCTTGAGATGCTTGTAAAATGAGGAATCTAAATGTCTAAGACAAATTTTGGAAATGGAAGAGACAATTTTGGTCTGTAAGACCAAAATATTTCAAATGTTGTCCCAAAAATGATAGTTACCTTTTGGGGGACAATAGTTGGCTCCAATTGGGGAACTTCTGTCAATTACAAAATAAATTAAAAGGAGTAGAATCTAGAATCTCCAGTGTCTTCAAGTGTACCATTGGGTTACGAAGTCATGATACCCAAAAATGAAAGGCATCAAAAAGAAAATAAACAAAACAAAATAGAATTAAAATTGTACAAATATACATATATACAGAGGCAATGATCTGATACTTCAAGAGTTGAAGTGTTTTAGATGTTGCCCATTGTGGGGCAGAGAAAAGAGTGTGCCATCTTGGTATTCCAATATAAAGCTATTTTCACCAATGTGCTAATGAATTATGAATGGGCCTCTCCAAAGGGAGTTAAACTTTCCATGCATCCCCTTTGATTCTCTTCTTTTGTCCCACAACAGGACTTGATCTCCAATATGGAAATCACAATTTTTGGCCTTCTAATCAAAGAGTTTCTTTACCAAACTTTGATGAGCAGCAATTCTATCCACCACCATGGTTCTCTGTTCTTCCAGCTGAGTTAGGCACATGATTCTTTTGTCAAGAGAACTCTCATATGTCTGATCTTCAATGGCCTTTGCCAATTTCAAGGCTGGTAACTCTAAAGTGATTGGTATCTCAGCATTGATACCGTAAAGAAGTTGAAAAGGGGGCATACCAATTGCCCTCTTTGGAGTGATCCTGTCTACCCATAGAGCATCCACCAATGCTTTATGCCATGTCCTTTGATTATCATCTACTATCTTTTTGATAATATTTACCAAATTCTTATTGCTAGACTCAGCTTGTCCATTCCCTTGTGGAAAATAATCAGAAGAATGAGAGAGAGTAATTCCATAATGAAAATAGAATTGCATAATTTCTTGAGAAGTGAAACAAGCTGCATTATCGGTAACAATTTTGAGTGGAACTCCAAACTTGGAAATGATATTCTCTTTGAGAAAGTTGCATACAACTTCTAAAGTAGCATGCTTAGTTGGGATTTCTTCTACCCACTTGGTGAAATAATCAGTTGTTGTAAGGACATAATCATGTCCAACACTTGAAGATGGGTTTATTGTTCCAATAAAATCAAGTCCCCATTACTGGAAAGGTTCCTCTATGATTACTAGCTTGAGAGGCAGGGCAGCCAACTTGGGTCTTCCAACAAATTTTTGGCAAAGTTCACATTTCCTCACCCACTTATGTGCATCTTGAAAAAGAGTTGGCCAGTAATACCTAGCTCACAGAATTTTGTGAGTAGTCATAGCAGCAAAAAAATGTCCTCCACAGAATAGATTGTAGAAAGATTTCAAGAGCTAGGTTTGTTTTCCTTTGTCCACACAATGAAGGAATACTCCATCTATGCTTCTCTTGTACAGGCCATTATCCCAAAGGACAGAATTGACAGCTTTCAACTTGATAGTCCTCCTTTCTTTGTAAGAAAAATGAGCAAGACATTCACCATAAGTTAGAAAATAGGCAATATCTTAGTACCATTCATTGGTAGTGGAGACAAAAAAGACTATTGGTGTATCTTCTACTTCAGTTTCTTCACGTTGTGTATCTTCTAGCTTATTTTCAGCCATTAATTGGCAAAGGCCTTTACCTCTGACCAACTTTGTCATCTTGATATCTAGATAAAATTCTTGAATCTTTGCAATCCAATTACCTCTCTTTGTTCCAAACTCCTGCTGAGTTAATATAGACTTGACTGTAGTGTTAGGAACTAAGGCAGTAGTATGTGAATTCAGAATATAGAAGTGGAAATGTTTGACTGCTTTTACCAATGCATAGGCATGCTTCTCTATATTCAAATACTTCATTTCATGGGTTTTAAGAGGGAAACTCATGAAAGAGATGGGGGATTCCATACCTTCTTTGTCCTATTGAACAAGAATCACTGAAAGAGTATGCTCAGATGCATAGTTTTATATGATGAAATCTTTGTGGTAATCTAGACAAACCAAGGTCGAGGAGCAATGGTGACCTTGATATCTTGAAACGCTGATTTACCTTCTTTATTCCAACTGAAGGTGGTCTTTCCTTTCATCATGTTCATAATGTGTCTTGTCTTCTTAGCAAATTCAAGAATGAATCTCTGTAAGAAATTCACTTTTCCAAAGAAAGAGTGAATAGCATTTTTACTTGTAGGCAAATTCAGCTCTTGAATAGATTTGACTCTATCTGAGTCAATCTTTATGCCTTCTTTGGACACAATGTGTCCAAGGAGTTTCCCTTCTGTCACTCCAAAAATAGAATTCTTAGGATTCAAAGAAATACCATTCTGTCGGTAGCGCTCCAGCACTTGTTGTAAGTGGCGTACATGATCAGATCTATGCATTGAAAAGATAGTTAAATCATCAAGATATACCACTATGAATTTGCCAATCTCATCTTTGAAAGCCATGTCCATAGCTCTCTAAAAGGTAGCACCAACATTTATTAAGTCAAAAGTCATTCTTTTATATGCAAATGTACCCCAAGGTGTGATGAATGCAGTCTTGTGTTGGTCAGCTTCAGTAACTTCAACTTGATTATAACCTAAGAAGCCATCCAGCATTGATAACATTTCTGATCTTGTTACCATTTGAAGCACTTGGTCCATGATTAGCAAAGGGTAATTATCTTTTAGAGATGACTAATTCAAATTCCAAAAATCTACACAAATGCAGATTTTGCCATTTTTCTTCCTTACAGGTATTATGTTTGCAATCCGTGTAGAATGATGGATTAGGAAAATAATTCTAGCATTTAACATTTTCTGTATCTCAGACATAATAGTACCTAAAATATTTAGATTATATTGTCTAGATTTTTGCTTGTAGGGTGTTGAATCAACCTTGAGAGGAATATGATGGTATATTTTATCAGGTCTGAGAGACTTCAAGTCTTCATATGAATATGCCAAGACATCAATGTATTGACAAAGCAAAGAGGTGAATTTGAATCTTTCTTCAGGTGTGCAGCACTTACTAATGTTGACCATCTTGGGATTTTCTTTGTTGGTTAGATTTACTTGGTCAAATCCATGAGAGAAATTTGAATCTATTTGTTGTTGTTTGACGAATCTATCATGCTTGTCAAACAACTTCTCAAGAGAAACCAGGCCTTTGGGAATTTTGTTTCTTTTCAGCTGTAAGAATTCCTCATTTACATCTAAACTGGATTCAAAAATAGATTCAGACTTCTGAGATTTGTTGCCTTCAAAATATAGCTATTCAAAATTGTCTTTTTATTCTAAGAAAGCAATGATTTGATGATCATCATTGAATATTTGCCAATGATTAGCATTATCAGGAACACTTGGTCTATAGACCAGCTCAATGGTATACTTGGCTTCTTTAAAATCTAAATGAGGAACTAAGAGAGTTCCTGAAATAGAAAGTGCATCAACTCTGTCATTAGACTCTCTAGGAATGGTAGACATGTTGAAAGCATCAAAGCTTTCAATTTGGCCCAAACCAAGTTACGGTAGTGGTGTAGCCTCTCATTCTTGGTCTGATATAGATTTCTCACTTGATAAACCACTAACTTAGCATCCCCTTTGGCATGAAGAAACTTGATGCCTCTTTTTTGAGTAGCCTCCATGCCCAGCAACAGTTTTTCATATTCAGCTATATTTTTAGTGTTGTTAAATTGTAATTAATAGGATGAAGGAAACATATCTTCTTGAGGAGATATCAAGACAATTCCAGCTCCAGAACTAGTAGAGGAATAGCTATCGTCAAATTCTAGAGTCCAAATTTCATTAGACACTGACTTTACTTCAAACTTTCCCTCATTAGAGATAGAGGGCCCTTCTTCATCTGTATATAAAAATTAGTTACCCATACCTATGAATTCAAAAAGGATTTGAGCTTTAGGAGCTGATGTCTTGGTAACTACGCATTTTGCTTCCTTTTCAAGAAGTAATCTCTTCATCAGGCCTTGGACAGGGATCCTTGCCTCAGATAGATCCATGTTTAGTTCTCCTCCCACATCCTTATAGAAATTCCATCCAAGCAAAATGCCATAAGATGCTGGGATGTCAGACACCAAGATAGTCATTTTAATCCTCTTGTCTGGAAAGGCTGAAAATGCAAATTAGGCACCTTTGATTTGCCCTAGCAATGGTACTTGCTTGTTCTCCATGGAGAAACATCTCCCAAATGTCTTGGTCAGTGTGAGACTAAGAGACTCAATGACTTTAGTAGGCATGACATTGTCAGATGCACCTAAGTCTATTATACAGTTACTCAGCTTGTGGCCATTGATTAATAGGGAAACATAGAAGGTTTCTATTTTTCTAGGAGCAGCTGGAGGAGTAATGACTAGATTATTTGGAATAGGCATATTCTTTTGAGAATCAAGAATTACTTTTTTAGCCTTTTGTCTTATAAGGATGGTCTAATTTTTAACATATTGAACCAACTTATTAAATTGATCCAGATTAGACTAAAAGTATTCAAATTTAGACATCTATATTTTTGTCTTTTTGACATGATGGATTATGTCAGATGGTTGAATCGAGCTAGGTACAGAGAAAGGTAATTCAATTTTGTAAGTTTTTAGAGGGATGGGAGATGGACTGGTTTGTGAATTAAAAGTAGAAGGGGAAGGTGCAATAGATGTATTTACCTTTTGAGTAATGATTGGATCTTTTGGTTGAAAAGGCAGATTAGTTCCACTCTTGACAATTGTGACTGTTGGCTGTGATTGCTCTTCTATCTTTTCTTTATCAGCCTGCTGAACTGATTGGTTCTTAGACCTGGTAAACACTACATATGATCCATCTGAAGCTTCCTCTTTTCTTTCAAGTTCATCCTGGTAATTTAGGAAACCAATGTGGGAGTCGCTAGTTGATTTTTCTTGATTGTCTTCAATGATATTAACATCATTTTCTTGATTTAATTCAGACTGATAAGAGATTTCTGATTCTACTTCAAGATATCCCATTACTAAATTGGTTAGAGGAGCTTCCAAGGCAAGTTTCCCTTATAGGGGAGGAAGGTGATTTTGTTGCCCTTGGTTCCTGGCAATATTGCCTTGATATGACTGATTTTGGAATGTCTTTCTATATGTAGGAGCAGAAGACATTCCTTGAGCCATTTGCTTTTTGAGAGTAAGCAACTCATTTTCTAATTTCTACACCATTGGACCTGTGGTGTTTGTAGACATAAATTTATAAGATGATGAAGCTCTATTTCTATTTGGATCTCTTCTTATCTTCCCTACTAAGATGAGATCATATTCTACTTTAGTGGCCAAAATTTGAGCTGTAGTAAGGTCTATTTGGCCAGCACATCTCAAGAGGAAATTGACTTCAGGTAGTTGAGAATTAATGAAAAAGCATTTGAGATTATCAGTTATAGGTCAAGCAATGATAGGGATTTTGTTTCTCAATTTGTCAAATTTAGCTATGAAGTCTCTCATAGGCTCATGCAGCTCTTTCTTCATCTATGTAAGTTGAGCTAGAAGTGTATGTGCATCCTCTATAAGTTTGAATCTAGCTTCAAAATTTGCTTTAAGAGTATTCTAATCAGTCATAGACCGAGCCTATAGATGGTAAAACCAATTTGCAGTAGCACCTTGTAGTGTTTCAACAAAAATCCTAACTACTACATCTTCAAACTCTACTCTGATTACTCCATAAGCTATACTAAATGCTGCAATGTGTTCATCAAGATGAACTTTACCATCACCATAAAATTTAGGGAAATTCTTCCTAGAACTGCATGGGAGCTCATGTAGAGGAGTAAGATTGAGAGGACCAAAAGCTTTACCCTAGGGGCCTTGAACTACCATTATAGGATTCTAAAAAGGAGGGATAACAAATCTCAAAGGGGTAATTATAGGCACAGCTTTATCAACAGCAAAAGTAGATACTTCGTTTGGTAATGGAGATCTGGCTTTAGTAGGAGGGAAGCTCTTGGTTTGTTGGAGATGAGATGGTGAAGAAAATAGATCAAAATCACTTTGTTGTACCAGCTCGAACACAAGATCAATGATACCTTTAGCCCTTTAGCTTTATGTATAACTTGAATCTGCCATATTGTAAAATAAAAGTGGAAAAGAATTAACCTTACTTTAGTTAAAGCTTGGGGATTTAAACTATGCGTTCTTTCCCTATGAGTGTGGAGGAAAATGGAATGGATAGGCTATAAATGGATAATGGGTAGATCCCCAACAGAGTCACCAAAAATTGTTGGTTGATTATTTTGTCTATCAGTGTACTAGTAAAAAAAATAGGTCTGATTAGCCAAAGTAGGAAGATTAGTCATCCTAATGTGTAAGTTTATCACATCAGAAGGAGGCTGCTCTCTCCTCTCATAAAGGGGATGTTCCCTATAGATATGTTATGTATATGTATAAATAAAAAATAATACTCAAGGGTGGGACAAGTCATACATCTCTCTTTCTTCAGAGATGATGTATACAAAACAAAGGAAAAACTCAAGGGAATGACAGACAGTACTCCTCTTCTTTCAGAAGAACTATTCATCCAGCCACAAGAATGCATCTGGAAATAAAAGTAGAATGTAACTAAGAGTATGGCAACCAACAAATCGAGATAGAGCACAAAGTCTCCACCTAAAATGCTTAAGAGTAATATACTAAGGACAAATGAAAGCTCAAAGTCTTTTCAAAGTCCTTTACACAACAATGAAAATAAAACACACTGAAGGCAGCTATGGGGGCACAAAGTCTCTCCATAGTTGATTTTTCAGGACACCTTCCTGACTAATTTTACTAATCCTACTTGTTAAATAAATGGAATAGAAAATAAATCAAGGAAATAGACATAAGAATAGTTTCCTCAACAACAAAGATATCATAGCACAAAGTCTAAAAAAGTTCCTTGCTTTCTTATTCCAGTAATAAAATATGATCAACAGACTGAGCACAAAGTCTCAATAATGCCTCTCAATTTGGGTAGAGTTTCATTTAGATTGTCAAAAAAGAGATCTTTTTACAATGAAAGAAAGTCCCTTATATAGCCACTTCAAGAAGACCTCGAGAACAGTAATACATCATGATGCATTGGGAACTGTTATGAATACAAGCTGGAACTTTGGAGCATTTTACCCATTTAATCTTCTCAATGTAGATAAACAAGCCACACAATTGAAAGATTACAACTTTCAATGTTTAGCTGGCGGTCTGATCTTGTCTTCATCATTCCTCCTTTCCTAGTTAATTGAATCGAGTCATGAATTCATTCATTGTTCTATCTTTCCTCGCTTTCTGTTGGTTTTGGTCTTGAATTATGGGAATGCATTCAATTTTTTGAATTCAAAGAATCAATGGCTATTTCATTGTCTTCAATTTGACATTCGTGCACTTGTCACTATGTTTCCAATGGCTAGTCAACTGTGTTGAATTTGACGTCTTCAAACACATCACCCCTTGGTCATCTTTTAGCTTTTAGCTTTCTACTTGGTACTTTTCTAGATTGGACATGCCCTTTCAAGCCTTAATAAATGGTCTGTGTCAAGTTAGAATAGTCCTTCACTTTGACCGCTGAGAGTCCCCCGCAAGGGTACCTGCCCTTTGGGGTCCTTCAGCAGCCCTTTGCCTTGGCAGTTCCCACAGACAAATCCCTAATCTTTCTATTTGAGGCTTCCTTCAGGCAAAGCCCTAGGGAAAATTCCTATGGACATGTCCTTGGGGAAAATTCCCATGGACAAATCCCCGAGGAAAATTCTCATGGACAAAAAGTCCATGGAAATGTTGACTGTTCTTTGAAAATTCCTTTGGGGTCTTTCAGCCATTTAGAATTCTTTCAAGCTTTTTGTCCAAAGGAATTCCTTTAGACAAAAATCTAAAAGAATTAATTCTTAGTCAATTTTTAAATTCCTTAAACAAATTTGAAAGAATTACCTTTCGGCTTCCTCGAAAAATGACCCTTCTAAAGGGTGCTTTTATTGACAAAGTGTGTTCTGCAAGGGCACTTGTCCTTTGGGAAGCTTCCTTTTGCATTGAACTGCCCCTTTGAACTTTGACGATGAACCATTCCATTGAACCAAGATGTTGAACCAATCATTTGAACCAAAAATGGTTCAAGCCAATGGTTCAATGAATGAAATAGGTCGATGAACTAAGCATTGAACCAAATAGTTGAACTTGCCTTTGAACCAACAGTTGAACTTGTTCATTAAACCAAGACATTGAACCAAGTTTTGGTTCAACGGTTCAAACAAAGCTTTGAAAAATGTCTTCGAATCTGCTATTGAACCTATAGACATTGAACCACTTGGTTGAACCAAGCCATTGAACTATTCCTTTGGTTAAACCTGTCATTGAACCTTGAACTCGTTGAACCTTTGAACCAAAACGGTTAAATGGTTCAACGGTTCAATGGTTCAAGCCACCTTGATTTGGCCAAGTGTCTTGAAGCTGATGAACCAATTGAAGTGATTGAACTTTGAGCCTTGATGAAGTGCTTAACTCTTGCCAAAGACTTTGAACTTGTTGAACCTTTGAACCAAAGTGGTTCAATGGTTCAATAGTTCAATGGTTCAAGTCTCCTTTTGTACTCAGATGCTTGCCGATGAAGATTTTCAACTGAACCAAATCTCTAAACCAATTTTGTAAAATGACCAAGTGTTGAAATCCATCTTTTGAGTGAAACCACCTGCAGAAGCCTTTGAACCTGTATAAATGAACCTGCCTGTAGAATTTGAAGATACAAAGTCTGTAGAAATCAACATGTAAAATCCATTGAACTTGACTTGAAAAGTCCTTAGATTTCTTGAGAAGATTTGAATATGAGGAATCTAAATGTCTAGGACAAATTTTGGAAATGGAAGAGACAATTTTGGTCTGTAAGACCAAAATATTTCAAATGTTGTCCCAAAAATGACTGTTACTTTTTGGGGGACAACACTATGTATTTTTTTTCTCTTTCACATAAGGGTCTTAGTGATGGTTATAGTCCTTTTTTGTATGGTCATATTGAGTCTTTGGATCTTTCTTGTATCTTATTTTGTCTACTTTTGACATCCCCAATAGTCACAAGTCACCTTTTCCCAATCCTAGGGGGGCCAAGCCTATCATCCCTTATTTTTGACCTATTTTGATCTTTAGGACATAAGTGCCACTTTCAAGATAGTAATAACCACATGGTTTTAGTGTATTTCAACAAATAATACATAGAGGGGAGGTTAGTCTTGTGTTAGTCCAATAAAATAAATCAAAGTAACACACTAAAATCCTAACACCTCTAGCCTAGGCACTAGGGAGAGCATAGTGAACAAACATACAAATAAAAGCACAACTAAAACATAAAAGAAAACACTCTTTTACCTTCTTTGGAGTTTCAAATAGATTATTGAGGTGGCTTTCTCGGTTTTTGCATGAATAAGTCTTTGAAAATAAATCGTTCTTTACTCTTTCTCTCCTTGGCACCTTAGCTTGGTTGTTTGGCTTATAATTTTAGCATGCTAACTTTACTTGCAAAGCTTGTCTCTCTCCAAATTAGCATTATAACTTTGGATTATAATATCTTGTTTAAGATATGTGTGCATAATAATTTTTCACCAAAATAACTTAGAAATAAATAGGCATGGCCTTATATTTACAGCATTAAGAATTAATTATCACCCAAGGTGAGTTAAGGTTGAGTTTAAACATGAAATGGGTTCAAAATAACCCTAGGTGAGTTGAGACTAACTCCAATTGAGTTAAAAGTTTTTAGTAATTATGATTTTAAATTATTAGACATGGCTCTCAAATTATATATTTTGGTATATTTTGGAAGAGCTTGACAACTCATAAAGGCAATGATGATGAAAAGGCTTGATATTTTAATTTATATAATTTCCATTTTTAGATTTTCATTAATTACAAATGGATAATTCAACTAATCATTTAATCTTGTTTAATTAGATAATTCATTTTGATTAGAATTTTTAATATTTTAATATTTGATCAAGTACCCCTCTTAATGGGTCCATAACCCAAACTAACATTTTTTATGTTTCAAGGTGATTAGGGATGGATTCTTGAGAGGTTATTATTGCATACAGGATAGTATCCAAAATAGGGATGCATCAACATGATTATGAGCATTGATTAATGATACACAAATGAAATTGGGATGTTTAATTATTCCTAAGATTAATTTTCAATAGTTTGTAGGAATTAATCCAAATTCTATTTGGAAAGCAAATTGTGGCAAAAATTAGATGTCTATAGTTTTTACCTATTTAGGAAGGTTTTGAAATCTATAGGCATAGTAGCATCTTCTCAAAGAATGAAATAGGATGTTAAGAAGGAAAGAAGATAATGATTAAAGAATAAGATTTAAATAACATTTAGGAAGCCTATAATGATACCCCCTTGAGGGAGTAGCCGACACATATTATTGATGGATGGTCTTTTGAAAAGAAGCAAGAAGAAGAATAAAATTAACCCATGGATGAGGTTAAATCCAATTAAGATAATTCTTTCACACATTGATTTAAAAAGGATTGATTTTTTCAAAGGTAGTTATAATCAATATCAAAGGTAGAGACACTAATTTTCCCAGAGGTGGTTATAATCAGTGGCATAGGCACATAACCTAGTAGGGAATATGAGTTAAAATAATAATTTACCCAAAGGTAGTTATAATCATTAAGATGACCTAGATTGAATAATAATTTTTGGTTGTGTCCCAGTAGGGTATATTAGAAAGCATAACTCAAGGATATAACCTATCATAGAGATCAAATATGAGATTACATAATTATAGATGTGATGTTCTAATGACTGAAGAATCCACAAATAACCAAGCATACAAAGATATGAAAAGTGATGAAAGAGATGATTGGAAGAATAAAGGTGGTTGAGCTGACCCAAGATATGTCATGTATCCAAACACTACTTACATAGTTGAAATAGACCTTAGGCCAATGTATTTCACCCAAATTTGGGATAAGTGGAATGAATAATAGAAGAATAATAATTTATCAATGTGAATGATTAGATTGTACCTACCAATGTGAAGGTACACATCATTATTTGAATTCATACAACTAGAATGGTTAATGGGTTAATTTAATCATAGAGGGTGGGAGGATTTACCAAGGTTACCAATGAGAAGTTTTATGGCACCATTGCTTGTAAGATTTCTTGAGCTAATTTTTACTCATGATGATATACATCATAATATAAAACACCATGATGACATAGTTATAATGTGCATAAATACTAAGTCCTAACCCAATAAATAATTAAAAACAACACACCAATGATAAAAACCATGATGTAAATGTTGACATATGATTATGGATAGACTCAATATAAACTGAGTCAAGCAAAAACAATGAAAATAAAACAAACAAGCAAACAAACAAATAAATAACTAAGCAAACAAACACACAAATATCTTGAAAGTAAAAACAGCAAAAAGCATCCTATCATCAACCAAGTAAATATGTACATGTGAAGGCTCAATGAAATGAGAAATAAATGTGCCTTAAAGTAAGGATACATACAAATGTAAGGTCACACCCCTAATGGTAGTGGAATGCATTAAAACCAATAATGGATTTTTCCCAATAGGGTAGAGTAAGGATGGATGACTAGGTTTAAATAGGATAAATGTTTTCATATTTTGAGGTATTATAACTCTCTAAGAGATGGTAAACCAATTTTTTTATTTTTAAGATTTTAAAATGTGTCCCAAATTTTTTTTTAAAATTCTAAGTATCTCAACTCAATTGAGAATTACAAGATATAGAAAAATCTAACTCATAAAATGGAAAGAGTGTGGCGTAGGATGCTCTCAAAATGGTGACAACATTAAGCTAGGGGTAACAATGCTGATTGTAACATGAATCAAGTACTACCTACATAGTCCCATGAGGACCTCAAGTCATTGTAGTTATGCCTACACAAAAGGTGGTGAGATTCAACTAAGTAGAAACTAATTTGTGAACTAGGGAAATGGTAAGGCAAATGATAATAGTAAGGGTGAGATGATGTGTAAATACATGGTAAAGTTTTTATTCCTAGTTTTACCATAGGTGGTTATAATTAGGAAATAATGACGTAGGCCATTGGTACTACTTTGCCCATAGGTAGTTATAATTAGTAACACAAGGTGAAATATTTATTTGCCAAAAGGTGGTTATAATTAGTAACACTAGTCAAGTGTAAATGAAATGTGTAATTGCTTAATCCATTATCATACTAATTACATAGATTGTCATTTGAACACATAATTCTAAAACTATTAAAACTAGATCAGAATCCTCTTGCATAAGGTGTCCAAAGAACTAATTGAACCAAGGTCAACATGATTAGGTAAGGAAAATAAAAACAAGTTTGGTTAATAGGGAAGGTATGGTATAATGGTATAGGGTATGACATAAAAAATATGATATAAATTAAATTGGCTATAATGGTAATAGGGTTACCCCCAAGTGATAAGGTAAGGTAAATGGCAGGGTATGAAAACATGGCAAGGCAAATGGTAAATGAAAAAGGAAAGGTAAATGGTTTTATTGAGGTAAATTTTTACATTGTTCCTGTAGATCTAGAGATGGACATCTTGATCAACATATGACATAACAAAAATAGTCAATCATGTGAATTTCTTGCCCACACCTCTTATAAATATCTACTCTATCAAGAACATGTTGGATATTTGGACTCCAAGAATGTTATTGTGATATTTGTTGGTTGTTTATTTTTTTCCTTAAATATTCAAGACAAGATGTCTTTATAGCCTTTGTAAAGGAAAGTATGGATATGGATGGTAAATATAGGTAAATATTGGATGATAGATCTGATTTGTCAATGTAAAGGTGGATGATAATGGAATGTATAATGGTTGGGCAATAAATAAAGATCAAGATTTGTAGACACATACAATGTTATAGATTTCATATTTAACATAATTTTGGTTGTGGTGGGGACAAATAACTTTGAATATTCTCTTAATAGCACCATCAATTTTTTCTATTATTTGGGCTTAGGATTAGCTACCAATTAATTATGTTGTAGATTGGGATCTACCTTGTTGTTATCTTTAATAATGTCTTCATCAAGTAATGAATAACTATTGTGCTCATTTATTGGTGCCTCAAAGATATTTTCACCCATAAAGTTGTTTTTATTGTCAAATAGCACCTCCAAAAAGGTTTCACTAAGGAACATTGACTTTTGACTTTGATTGTCTTCTAGCACCTCAAATAAGGTTTCACTAGGAGATTTTTCATCTTCTAAATGAATGTGGTCTTGGTTCCCCTAATATTCTTCAACTAGTATTTCACCATGGATGCATCTCAACAAGGTTTGATTCTGTCGATCCCAATCAACACTTGTGAGAGGTGAAATGTCAATATAATGACTATGTTGGGTGGTGTTAAGAATATGTGGAATGGTAATGGAATGGGAAGAGTTATAAAAATCCTCATAAAATATATTAGGATATTTTCTATCGAATTTCAAGTAATCATCATCAAAAATTATAAAAGGATCACAAATGTATTCAAATTGATCTACAAGGTATGTGTAACCAATGTCATAAAAGCCATGAATGTATTTTGATTTTGAATCTAAGTCTAGTTCAAGGGACTCTAAATTTGATGTTGAGGTTGACATTGATTCTGCTTATGATTCTAAATCTAATATTGATTCAAAAATAGAACCTAGATTTAATTTTGATTCTTCATCTGGTGTGGATGTTGTTATAATGATGCCTTATTGAATGTTTGGTATTGGATAAGTAATGGCCTATGATAAAATAATGGGATATTCATAAATAGGCATAGCTAATAAGGACTCAACATATATTGGCTCATCTAGGTGAAGCCCCTTAAAGAGAGATAACAACTCAAGGTGTGACTTCATAGAGACTGGCTTGTCAAAGTGAGACTCATCAACGACAGGGAAAAGGTCATGAGACAACTCCATAAAGACTAGTTTTTGAAGGGGAGGATATTTAGAAATAGGATAATGGTTGAGATATTGATTTTCCCAAAGGAAATTATAATCATTAAGAAGTGACTTAGTAAATACTAGCTTATCATAGTGAGACTCTTTAAGAATAGGGATATTATCAAAAGGTGATTCATCATAGGTTAACTCATCAAAAATAGGTATTTCAATAAAAACATCATGGATTGGTTGGTTCTCTTGGCCTTAATTTACAAGTAGTTTTAAAATACCATTTTTGATTACATCTTGGCCTTGGAATGATTGGTTATGTTGGAGAGGTATTGATTGTCTTTTTCGTGGCTTGATGACTGGCATTAGTTTTCTAAAGCAGGTAAAGGTTGGCAATGGATGGAGAATTTGTGGTTGGGTAATGACATATTTATAAGTATGTTCATATAATATGGGCTTAATAAAGACTTATTATTATTCTAGGATGGTAATTTTGATGTATGTAGTTTTAATTTCACAACCTCATTGGGATAATAAGTTACCATACTTGGAAAGGCCTATAATGGTAATGGTAGGATGTTACAAAGCTTATTTTATATCAATATCCAAAGGATGAGGGTTTAAAATGGTAATGGAAGGTTTTTAAAAAGCTTTGTTACTATCTTGAGGCAAAATACAAGCACCTATAATGGTAATAGTAGGGAATTTTGAAGCTTAGTTGCTATTGCAAGTCAAAAGATGAGGTCCTAGAATGGAAATGATAGGGCATTTTGAATCTTGGTTTCTATCATGATCTAAAGGACTAAATCTTAAAATGATAATGGTAGGGTGTTACAAAGCTTGATTTCTATCATGAGCCAGAGGATGAGGTCCTAGAATGGTAATCATTAGATGCTCTAGATCTTGGTTTCTCACACAATCCAAAGGAGGGTTAATGGTATAGGTTTTGGATCGGGTGCCATAAGCATTGAAAGGAGGAACTTGGTACATTAAATAGCCCAAATAAGGTATCACCAAATATTATGCTTGAGGATCTTGGTATTATTCTCCAAATTGAGTATTGTAAGGGGAATAAAGATCCATCTCACAAACTACATCATCACCATAGGGGTCTTGAACAAAGTCATTTTGTGCAACCACATTACCATATCTTGGATTGTACATGGAACCACTGAAAGTGTAATGATACATGTTGAAATAAATGATAAACATTTTATAGAATGGACTAGAGTTATAAAAACTCTAAAAAATAAGGTCTAAAGGACAAATGTTTTGAACATGATCTAACTTGGTCTAAAAGTGGATTTGTATCTCCAAAATTCTCCGTGATAAAACTTGATATAAAATAGTCTAACATCAAATGTCTAATAAAAAATGTAAATTCAATTAAACAAAACCAAAATGCTAAACTTAGGTAAAAAGTGTTTCAAATAAGTCTAATCTAGGTCTAAAGAAACAAAATTTGCTAGGTATTTTGGAAATAAGGCACAAAATCTAGGCTCAAAATAGGCATTACTAGATCTTTTGTAAAAGGTACCAAAGTTAGACTTTAAACAAAACAAGGTCTAAAAGGCAAGATATTTAATATAAGAAATTTGAAACACTTTGACACAAACTAGGCATTTGGATTTAAACATAAACTTGATCATTTGTCAAAAGACATAAAACTTTAGGCACATGGAAGATAGACCACTTCCCCAAACTAAAGCACAAAAATAGACTCTAAACTGAATAAGGAATTAGGCTAAGTTATTCAGCCCAAAAGTGAAATATCAATGTATAGGACAAAATTACATGAGGAATAGGCATAAAACCAATAAAAGTTTGAATTTGAACTTATCAAGGCTAATTTCAAACTTGATTTAGAAGATTAGGCTTCTCAAAACATATTGTTTTGGTTTCAAAATTAGAATTTGGACACAAGGAAACAAGTATTTAAAATGATTTGATTAATGTAATGATGTTATCATTCTCTAAAGATATGACAAAATGTTTTGTTTTAATACATTAAGGCACAAAAATTGGAATTAAATGGGAAGCGTAATGGCACATTTTTCAAACAAATGACACACACATAAAAGTTTGGAAAAAGACTAAGTTAAATGTGTAATGTTAAATATATGGCATGACTAATATTTAGATATATGAGTGATTTATAAATAAGACTCATTTTTTGATATCGAAGAGATGGGGGTGCATTGATAAAGCAACTTGATTGTTATATGCACTACCCAGGTTCAAATCTTAGAGGTATGGAAAAGGCTGATTGTGGTCGTATTGGTATTAACATCAATTGTGGTGGGATCGTAAATGTTAGTTGTGGTGGAAATAGAGTGGTAAGTGGAATGTAAAATACTAGCTATGGTGGGAATATTGGGATTCTAGTATTGATTGGTTGTGGTCATTGATGTAATCAGTTCAATTAATCTGGTCAAAAGCTATGGATATATCTATAAAAAAACTCATTTTTTGATGTGGTATGATAAACAAATGACTCAAACTCAATACCATGTAAGTAAAAAGGACAAAATGACAAAAACACCTAATTTTATTGTCCTACATCCTAAAACTGACAAGGTTGCATCGTACTATTAAATTCCATCCATATACTTTATCTTGAGAGGATTTTAAGATGTTAATACAAAAATTAAAAGTGGATGAAAATTATGATATTTAGTCCCCCTCTTCTCTCAATAGTTCATACGATGACATGAAACTTTAGGTTACTTGTCTTTTATAAATAGTATGTTCATAAAAAGTGGGTTTATGTAAAATATTCATTTCTATTTGTTATAAATGGTCCCATATGTGTATAAAACACTAGGACATAATCATGTCATTTACGTTACTTGTTTTGTATCAATATTATGTTCAAAAAAAGTGGGGTTATCTAAAATATTCATTTTTATTTGTTATAAATGGTCCCATATGTGTATAAAACACTAGGACATTATCATGTCATTTGGATCTGCATCAACCAACTTGTTATGAAAAGGTCTAGTCCTTTTCATAACTACTACATTCATCAATTGCTTAGTGTAATGTGATGTTCAATTTTCCCCTATGTTCTAAGGCCAAGTACCACTAACCAAGCTTAATTTAACCACTAAAAACAAGCATCCCAATAGGTTACCATCAATTTATATACCCCACCATGGAGTGGGGTTGAAATGATGTTAGTAGATGAATTCTCGGGTTAATTCTTCCCTAGAGAACTTGTGAGGAGGCAATAAACTTCCACCTAGAAGCCAAAATACATGAAATAAAGACAAGTGGAAAGACTTTAGGGCCATTTTGGAGTCACCCAAATAATTAAAAATTTTGGGAGGGCTTTAGCTACTTTTCTTTCATGATTTTTGACTAAAGTGATAAATTCAAATAATGAGAATTTTTTATCACTCGAGTTCCCTAAAGGGGATAGGGGATAGCATACATGTGTAACTAATTTTGCTAAACAAACACAAAAATGAAACTCTTATGAGTATTTAACTAATGTGAGAGTTCATTTTATATAACTAAAGTGAAATTTGTGATGAAGTTTTAGCTCCTTGGCATTATTTTGAAAATTACAAAAACTTCAAAAACAACTAAGAGATGAAAATAACTAAGTATATTTTAAGCATCAAATACAATGTGTGTAATATTTAACCATGATTAAATTTTGATCTTTCCATCTCAAGACCTAAAAAATTTTAGAGGATTTTCCTACTTATAAATCCAAATCAAGTGAGAAAATAACATTTTGAATTTATCTCTTCAGTTTCTGATTTCTTGTCTCAGAGACTAGTCATCGCTTATCCACAGAGATCAACGTTGATTTACAAAAATCAACATCTATTATAGAAATTAACATTGATTAAATATATTTTCAACATTTATTGTAAAACACAAAAAAACAAAGTTTGTTTTGATGAAAAAATGTTTAATAAATAATCCTAAAAATAAAAACATCTCACGGATTATGTAAGAAATGGGTTATATGAATAACATGCAGATCATCAAACATAAAATGAAGGCAAGAAAAACTAAATAAAACCATTTTTATCCATGTTCCTTACCATGTTCTATTTTTCACATATCAATCATGGTTGATTCATGTAATCAACATCGATCTGGAAAATTGATGTCAATCTATATAACCTACAACTTGCTAAAAAGAAAAAGATGTAAAAGACAAAGTTAAAACTTGAAACTTGAATATTTTTATGCACCCATTATAAAAAATAAAACCAACATATTAATCTCTTTGGCCATATGGGATCATCAATCTCACCATGTGTGTCATGATGTGAATAAGGAATACATAGAGGGGAGGTTAGTCTTTTGTTAGTATATCAAAATAAATTAAAGTAACGCACTAAAATAATAACAAATATAGCTTAGACACTAGGGAGAGCATAGGGAACAAACATATAAATTAAATCACAACTAAAACATAAAATAAAATACTCCTTTACCTTCCTTAGATCTCCATATGGCTTGTTGAAGTGGATTTCTTAGTTTTTGCATCAAGAAGTCTTTGACAATGAAGCTTCTTTTAATCCTCTCCTTGGCACCTTGGTTTGGTTGCTTGGCTTATGATTTTGTACAAGTTAATGGTGTATGTTCCCTAAGAGATAACTACATGCAATCTAGGACCCCTAGTATTGGGGTTAATGTAGGTAGTGGCAAAGATAATAAGGGTTTTTCTTTGCATAATTATAGCATTCCACAACCTAGCTTTTCTTTTCACTTTGCATTTGATTAATTCATATTTTCATGTGTCTAAGTATTCATTAGGGATTTGAAGATGAATCAATCAAAATAATGTCATAGGAGAGCTCCCACATGACATAGAATCACCCATAGGAACTCTCGTAACTCTCCTAAAAGTTACAAATAGTCAATATAGGAAGGATACTAGCACCAAAATTAGACATTAGTGCCACATAACACTAATATCCTAAAGTGGGTGCTATTGTCTAGAGCCAGATCTTGAAAATTAGTCAACAAATGAAATATTCCTCTATGTCTACTCAACCATCTTCAGTACTAAGATCTATAAAAAAATTGTGTATATCCAAATAAGTCCCCTTTCTCTTTGTATTTACTATTTTTGAAAAGTTCCATAAAATCAATAAATTCTAATTTTATTCTAGATTAACAATAAACCCAACCCTTTAATCTAGCTTAGGATTTACATAGTAAAAACCATAAAAGGTTAAAACATTTGGTAGACACATCTTACTTCAAATATTTTTTGAACATTAAAATTAGGTTTACAAAAATCTTATATTTTGATTTTTTGGATTAATATGGCTAATTTAATTAATATTATACTAGGGTTTTAATTATTTAATTTAATTTAAATATTTACAACACAACCATACAATTAAAATCTTAGATCCACATACTAGGTCCTTATACACACAAACATTATCAATTAGGGTTTCAATAATAATCCTATTTTATATTAAAAACTTTATTCAATAAATTCACATATTGCACACGTACTTATGTTAGATTATATTTTACCTCTTATGTGTTTATTATTTCTTATTTACACTATATTCCTTGGCAAGTTTAAAATGGCATCTAAAAAATCTTCTACCCTTCATCCACTGGATGCAATCTTGAATTTCTATCATGATTATAATAATTAATGGACAAATTTTAAGATTATACATTAGAACATGATAATGATTTAATTTATAATGATGATGATGATGACTGTTTTTATAATGATGGCTATGAGGATTATTATGAGCATGACAATACAAATTAACATGAGGATATATTAGATACATCTTCTTTTTCCTCTTACTCTTTTTTTACTCCTAAAAATCAAATTAACAAATTAATTACAAAAGAACCTCTTTTTGGTAGTGTTTTATTCCAATGTGATCCTAGCTTTTCAACTACTTTTTCTACTTCATTATTCAAAATAAATCAATATAAGTGCACTACATGAAAATCACTTTTGCATGCTTAAAGTAAAATAGATAAGAACAATGCATCTTCTTTACCCTTCTCAATTACATTTTAAAAATCAAATACAAAGGATATTACACCTTTTAGTAATTCACAAAATAAGGTGGATGAAATTATTGTATCACCTTTATTCACATTTTAAGATTAATGTAATGATGCCTTGCCAAATATAGATAATTTACATGTTCATAACTCTTCTTATATATGTCATAATATAAAAAAATAAAACATGGTTGTTACATATCCTTACCTTGATTCCAAAATATAAAGTGATAATCATGCTTTCATTTCAAAAATGACTAGTAAACAAATGCCTTGAATTACATTTACACATGATGATACATTGCATATTAGTAAAAAGTTTAAATCTTCTCCTTCTCCTTCTCTTAATGAGAATTTGGATGATACTTCTTCTACTCCTAACTCTTCAAATAAATTAAATTCTCATTTTGATGAACCATAGGATAATTATGATTATGATGAATATGACATAGAATATAAATTTTATACTTCTTATCCTACCTCATGTATCTCTCTTTTTCAACCAAACAATAGATCGCATGTTAAAAGACACATACACGTATTATTATGTGCATAATTTCTATTCACTGGAGAAAAAATCACCTTCTATTCAACCTAACAATATAAAAGATACCAATGAATCCACCTTAACCCCCTTACTTTAGTAGAACATAGTTCTTAGACAAACCCAAAAGATAGTGATAGCTCATTTCCCTCTAGATAGGTCTAAGCTATCACACCTCCAAAGGTTATTGATAGCACACTGACCCTTTCTAAACAAGAGTTCCAATATAATATACCACTGTCCAAAATAAACAATAAATTTCAATCATTAAATGAACCCCTTGATAATGATAATATACATTCACAAGTGTTAATTTTTTTAATTCATGTAATGGGTAATTTAAAAAAATAGGTATATCATCTCACTTTGGATAATGAAGCATATAAATCCTAAGTTGATGCCAATGTTATATATAATAATCCTATTCTACACATAATTACAATAATGAGGTTACCACATAATTTTTAGATAATGGTGATACCTATCTTTGATGGACAAGGATATCCATATTTACACCTTTAGGCTTTTGAGAAAGCCATTGCTCATATTACAAACAAAATTAATTCTACTACAAGTGTTTCCAAAGTCACTAAAGGACAAATCACTAGATTTATTCCACCATACACTCCCTAGTGGATCTTTACATACATATAAGGAGATAGAAATAGTATTCCTCAAGAATTATATATCAAATAAGGGACCTCTAGTCACACATGAGAGGTTACCTCCACTACACCAAGGTGAGATATAGCCTGCATCAAGATACATTCTAAAGTTCAAATCTTGTTTGCATTAGTTAATTTATCAACCAATAGATTTAGAATTGTAATATATCTTTGTTAAAGGTTTAATCTATCATATCAAGGATAGATTACTATATTAGACATTTAAATTATTCAGATATATATGAAACACAATTATATCACTAGAGGCATAATTAGGATTAGTAATTACATAGTTAGAAGCATATATGGCTATAAACCCCTCATAACCTCAATTGTCAAATTTGGTACAAGAGCTTACTCCACTTCTAATTAAAAAACTAGTGGATCACAAGAAAGCAATAAAAATAGTTATTAAGGTCAAAAACCCACTCTAAAAAGCATAATCTATAGTGAGTGGCACATAGGATATATGCAAATGTGTTATTCAATTTTCAAGTAAGGATGGGCCTCATGATATCTTGCTTAAACTAATAGACAAGGGGATTATCACACTTCCTTTAGCTAAACATCATCCACCACACCATTTGTACCATGCACCACATAAGCATTATTATCATTTTCACCAAATAATTGGACATTTAGATGGCCATTGTTATGTACTCTAAGCTTGCATTAACCAGTATGTTAGCATAGGCATCATAGAGTTCACATAGGGGGAATCAATCCCTCATTCACCATACTCTCCTAGATCAAACTCCTCTATGATGGAGTTATCCTAGGACATTAGTTTTAAGGAACCATTAGTTACTCATCGTATGAGCCCTATGACTTCTAGGACAACCATTTATTAGTAGTCATATACATCACAACCCTAGTACCAATATAAACTAGTTCATAGAGTTGATAATGCACCTCTAGTGTATATTTCGATTAAGATATTTGGGAATAATTACATACCCAAAAGCACAATTTTGATACAAACACCAATCAAAATATTTGTAAATAATTATAGAGCTCAAAATGCACCTCCAGTGTGCATACTGATCAAAATATTTAGGAATAATTATCAACCCAAGTGCATAGTTTAAGTTTGAAAATCAATAAAGATATATGGCAATCATTACATAAATTAGAACCCAACATCAGTTTGTACACTAATTAAAATATTTTCAATAAACTAGATAATTTAGAGCGTAGTTTTAGAGAGTCAGCCAATTAAGAGTTTTGCATCAAATTCTACACAATTATCCACTAGTAGTGTATCACATGTAGTTCTAGTTTCACAATCTATGTCTATAACAACATAGCATGAGTATTATGGTTGTTGGTTCTCCATGCCATTAGGGTTTAGATAGGGCATCTCACCATCACATTTGATAGATGTAGACATCTTATGAGATATCAACAAAAATACCATATACCAATACAATACAAAAACTTAAATCTCCTACACATATGCCTAAAACATTCATAAAAAATTTATAAATTAATTAAAATTACTCCAACTAAAACATAATTACAAACATCAACATTTTAATCAATCAAAAAAATTTAAATGCATAATAAATTATATAATATAACCAAATCCAAATGTCAATACATAATGCCAAATTAAACAATATATATATATATATATAACTCATAACATCATTTCAAAACAAATATGATTCATACTCAATGATATGAACATGAATATTGGGACTAATTCTTTCACTCACTAGCAGACACATCAAAACTAGAACTATAGGCCCACTATCTCTATAAGAACTCAATCTATGACTACACTTACTTTCTATCTCTTGTTACATTACAAGCTCAGCCTTACATTTGGCATACTTCTATTGAAATCATATGTAGTCATCTACTATATGACTACTCACACAATGTAGAGCATCAAGAGAGGGCATGGTAGTCTCTGTAGCTCTACATGTAACTAATCTCTATTTTCTATTACTCACCTAAATTTTATAATCACTATTGTCACACAATAAAATAAATAATCATTCACTCCAGCTACATTAGTGTCCTCCACCAATACATCATCCATGACATTATTTGTAATATCCCAGGTCAACTCATGCAAAACTAACTCAATCATGACCTCCCAATAATTATCATCTCATGCACCTTCAAATATCTATATAATTCATAAAAATCTTATTATATCAAAACACATGATCAATATTATGCATAACATACAAACTAACTATCTAAATTACCATCAATAGCCCTTAGGGTCTCTACATTAGTACCTCCTCTATGATCATCCCATCTCTCAAAAATAGAGGTGCCCATTTATGTTCACTACATCAGTCCACATAGGCCTTATTCATTCTAACATAATCCACATCTGGTACTTTCATCTCTAGACCATGCTCCATCACTAGAATAGGATTTAGCTCAAAAATTAATGGACTCAACCTATTACTTATCCTTTCAAGATCCTGAGAACTCCTAAACCACACCACAAGTGTTAGGGGCATATCTTGTATAACATCAAACTATAAGGTAACCCACTCATATTGAAACACCTCATATACATTATCCAAGTGAACATGTATCCAACAACTAACCCAAATATGTTTCAACTATGGGTTATCCTTAGGCCACCCCTGATATCCCTTATAAGGTCTCTAGATGACATCTTTTTCTCTCAAGTTATCTAGGATCTTCCAATAATTGGTACTCCTCCTTAATGCATTCCCTATCCTAGTCCATCTCTCTATAAATACCTATGGTTGGGCCCATTCATTTGATGGATGTGTCACTAGCCTATTCACAACTATGTGCTCATATACCCAATAGTGTAATAGTGTTAATACACTAATACCCCCACCACTCATCTCTTATGTAAATAAGTATAGGTCCATATATAAATAAGCTAGCATGGTAAAATACCAAGAATATAGAGTGCCATGATGCTTAATGAAATACACTATCTCATGCATCATGTATGAGATAAAGACACCACTCCCATTCATAGTAATAAATGAAGACATCATAATAGCTAAAATTTTCCATAATTATAGAACATAAGCCATCACAATCATGGTTAATAATATGTCACTTTGACTCCCCAAGTGATGAGTTCCCACTGCCATAAAAAATAAGTACCTAGATACCTACTATATAGCTAGAGGACCAGTAGCCTCTTGTAATGCATCTTGTTTCCTAGAGATTAGAAACCATAGGATATGATATACACCCTTCACTATCACAATAATCTCACTTATAGACAACTAGAATGTACATGTGTCTACATTCTACCTCTCATATAATGCATTGATAATATGTTTATCTCATGGCATAAGCTCTAGGAAAGCAACATAGCACAATCACACTCCCTTGTGAACCTTTATATTAGCATTATATATGGTAAAAGTCTGTATAGTCTCCATCATCTCACCTATAAATAAATCCCTCATATGGGAATCAACCTACAAAATTACAACCAAATCAGATATCAATAAAACAAAACTACAACCAAAAAATAACAATAGGAATAAATAATCATTAAACCATGATAATCATCATATCTTAGGCCTACTGTAAATTAATTATTCCTAGAGGATAATGGCATTGTACAGTAACACCACACTCTAGACAGTAGTGTCATATCTGGACTCTAGCACCCAAAATGCGAAATTAGTACTAGCTTATCTAAAATAGGCTAAAAGCATTCCTTCTCTAGAAAAATCAATGAAATAGAAAAAAAAAATGATAAAAAAATGGGAAAATTTTGGGTCCCTTACCAAGTGAACCTCATCCCCATCTTGAATACGTGCCTCGACTCCTCATAGCATGATAAACTAACATCTTATTTCCTCAACATGTTTTTCTCTCTTAGACTTAAAATTATTTCTAATCAAATGATGCAAATGAATTTCTAATGATTCAAAATGATCTATTTAATTCATAACTTAGCCAATTCCACCTTATTAATGTTACCCTTATGTGTCAATTTTGCTAATTAATACAACTATCTTATTATTACCGTATCTCGAGGACCATAGCTTTGATTCATGAACTATTTCTTGCATATGGGACTTTATAATGATACACTACATCTCATATTTGTAAAACCAATATTCTCATGATTTTCAAACCTACAAAATGACAAAAATAATCACATTATATTAACAATATAATAAACCAAGTACGTATCCAAATACACATTACATTATCAACTCTGACACAATCAATACATTATTCAAACCTAATATGACATTAAAATTACCAAGTAAAACCAACATATTTGATCCTTAATAATTTTGGATACATATCCTAATCATAGTCTTAACTCTTTCACCAAAAGAGGGGTAAATATGCATACATTGATTAAGACATACAGAGTTACATTAAAAAAGTTAGACACACAAGTCTACATAGAATTACATAGGCATCTAGAGTCATAAGTTTTTAGATATACAAATGCATAAGTCTACACAAGTTTTCAAATTTGTTTATATATATAGACATGCATGTCTACACAAGCTTGCACAGGCATCCAAATTCATATATTTCTAAGTATAAATATGCACAAGTCTATATAGGTTTACATTAACATTCATATCCATAAAATTTTAGATATATAGATACATAGATATACATAGGTTTTATGTAGGTTTACATAAGTATTTAGATATACACTCTATGCAATTTTTTGGCTCATGTATCTCAACCTTAGATATCTCAAGCATGTATGACTCAACCCCAATAAGCATAACCATATCTCATGTAGTAACTAAGGTTTGACATCAGTAGTAGTCTAGAGATAAGCCTAAGATAGGACCAATAACTAGCATTCATGTAAATCCCTTCCCATTATCTCACCATTCCTTAATAGCCTATTGGAACACATCCTAGATTCCTTTATCCAAAATAAACCACTCAATTTGTGCTTCCCCTTTTCCCCATTTTACCCCTTCCATAATTTACCCAAGTGACTCTATCTTTAGTTATGCATAACATTCTCACCTCCTAGTTCCCATCTACCTAAACCAATCCACAAGCAGGGATCTTTACAGCTCCCTCATTAGTTCTTTCATAGGTTCAAATACTTATAAGTTCCTAATATCCAACAAGTATTATTACGTCCATATAAATAAATGAAATCATGTACATAATGAACTCAACCCCAACCATGTTAGTAACACTTACAGTCACCTAAAAAAAAATTAAGTCATCACCTATAGCCTCTACCACTCTAGCTCTTTCCAATGTAGTATCATAGGATGATCTAGGTAAGAGGCCCAAAAAGAAGAAAAAATAAACTCATCATCAACCTCTTGTACCACCCCCTATTATTTCCCACATCACTCCTAAGCCTCCCTTTTCCATTATCACAAGTGCCCATGGACTTGGTTTCAACTAGCCAATTTCCTCCCTTCTGTTGAATGCCCTTCTACCTTGTGTCATTGTCCTACATGTTAACTAGACCCAAATCTAGTGGCAAGAATAAATGTTCTCATAGGATTCCCCTTTCACCATGCCTCCTTTTTCCCCCATAATTTCTCCTCCTCCATTGCTCACTTACTTCATTCCTTCTATTTCATTTATTCTTCCCCCACCCAGACCTCCGCCTATCATGTCCTTATCTACCACCCCATTAACACCCCCTTCTACCCTAAGAATAGCCACAGTGTTATAAGTACCCAATATGGTTATGTAGGTTGATCTTAAAGTGTAATGGGAATTTAAATGAACCTCTGGGAATATGAGGAGGATCCTCACACAAAATTTCATCTAAGAAGGAAACATTATGGTCGGATATACTTAGTAAGACCTCTTCTCCCTCACCAAAATGATAAAATCTATAGGAGAATAAATAATGGTTGAGGACCTAGTATTTTTTTATCTAGGCCACACATGACATGTCAGAAAATCTCATGAAAGATATGCAGGAGTAGGTTTGGGTAATTGAGGTGTAGGTGAAGATAACCTTCCCTATGTAATTTTTTGAGTGAGTTAATGAGACCCTCATATATCTCTTATCAACTCTTGATGAAGTGGTTAAATCACTAACCAAAATCAATGCGCATATCTAGAGGATGCAAGTATACTTATAGATGATTTATCTCATACAGAGAAAGTGAAAAAATCTTATCATAATTACCCACAAGGTCATGTTCTCAAAGTTAAAACTCATGCCTACCTCAGACCTAAGCCTTCATGAGAAATATGTTGTGAGTATGAGAGCCTTAATTTAAGAGTGACTAAGCTTAGTATAGACATTTTTAGAACTTCTATAGAAAATAAGGAAAAATATTTTGGGCTAATTTAAAGAAGTCAACATCACTATTTCATTCCACCTAGATGAAACCCTATTATATAAATTGGAGAAATCTCAAAAAGATAGAGCCCATATAGTGCTAGAACTCTCAACTCAATCTATTGTGAGCACCAACCACATCTCAAAATTTAAAATATCCTTAGAGGCCTCACTCCAAGTACATCAAATACTCATGCCCCAATCATAGGTGATATTTCAAGAGCCACCACTGAAATTTTCTAAGTTGGATCAGTATTTTGACCTAGTGGCATCCATGCTAATCACCAAGCAAGCATAGTCTAATCAGTTATGAGGTAGTTCATTTATAGCTAATCCACATATCAAAAAAGTGGGCCCTTAATTATCTTAAGGATAATATACTATATTTTACCTTTTTTGAATTTGTGTAGTTATAATAACTTTGAGAGGCCATCATGGCCAAGGATGGGAATTTCATGTTACCTTGATGTGAACCCCATCCTTTATATAATGTAAGTTGTAATTACTTAAAAATGTTAGAAAATCCAATCCCAAAGTACTATTGGAATCAAGCTAGGATTACACCTAATATTCCCTCACCCTTTTGGTATTTAAGTGTCTAACATGGTTGGTAATTTTTAAAGATACTTTGTTGGAATGAATGTAATTTATTTTTTTTATTATACTAGTTTTTTATTTGCTAATGTTGTCAATAATTTACATTTTTGAGTAAGTGTTGATGTTAAATAATTGAGTAAGTGTTTTGTTACTAAAATGAATGAAGTAGTTATAATGTGCTCATTTTTCTAAATCATTTGTAATTCCTTCTTGTTTTCTTCACGACACATGTAATATGTGTACTTAATTTATAGGATATATTGAGGGTTCTATGTGTTATCCACTACAGACCCTTTTAAGTGTTAATATTTAGTGAAGAATTAATAAATTAAGCATTCCTTTATATTTTTCTTAGACTTATTTCCCTGTGTGAAGATGAGTCAGAGATCTTGGTGAAACTCATCACACAGTGGTATAACTGTGGTAGGGCACACCACTCAGTTCTTGAATCATTAACATCTTTTAAGTCTATAATCATCCCCTTTATACCCTACCTTACCTTCCATTTTTATGTTTATTTTAGAATCAAAATATTCTCCCTTATTTTATAAATTCATCAAGTCTAACTTAGTGGTAAATAATGAGTAAGGGTTTCTTCGCTGGTAATGAATCTTGGGTGAAACTGCACATTTATTTATCTTATAATGGTAATAATTATTGCTCTCTGAGTAGAATAAGGCTAAACTACTCAGTCCTTAGACTAAACCAACATCATTCCTAAAATTAAAAAGGGGATATATTTACCACATGCATTATTTCCTACTTTCCTCTTCAAAACACTCAATCTCATGAATGCCTAAAAATGCAATGATTCATATCCGACAATAGTACTATGCTAGTAATACCCTCATGTTTATACTTTTGAATTTTATCTTGTAATGTGGTATAATTTTATGTATCATGTCCCATGATTTTATGATAGGCACAAAATTATTTTCAATATTTATGTAGAAAACATTTTGTTGATCGATATCTAGTAGAAGGAAATGTAATGATTTTCTTTTCCAATAACATCAATAAAAGTATTACATATATATATATATATATATATATATATATATATATATATATATATATATATTGATGTGATTAAACTTAGATTAACTATGTAATATGTCCATCTAATATTTCCACAATATTGATTGAGTTAATAAAAGGTATCATATAAGGATTTGGATTACAACCATTGTGTATATAATCTTATTTTAGATATTTGATTAAATTTTAAGTGTCCTTTAGAAAACAAAATTATTAGAGAAGATGCTCATAATTTTATGTTGTTGGTGACTATCTCACATGCATACATGCGCACACATAAATATAAACTATTAAAATAAGCATAATGATTATGAAATGCTATTTATTTAAGTGAATAAATAATACCACTACTAAAAATAAATTTTAATTCCAATTCTAAGGGTTGATAAGTTAAATAATATGATTCATTATTAAATTAGATAGTGTAATCTCGAATATAGTTGTCATCATGTTGCTTTAATCCTTGTAAATGTTCCAATGCTAGTTTAGTCACCTAATGTTTATGAAAATCAAATAAGAATATGTCCCCTAGTTTTCTCAAATTAGGTAAGGATCCATTAGGAAGACTATAGAACCAATCACTAGCTTCTTGTGTTAGACTTCTATGGAAATTTTTTAACAATAAATGACTAAAAATTGCATATATTGTGTGAGACGGCTGGAAGGGTCTCCATAACCATTAAACAAGGGTAACATAGGCATGATGAACTCTTTTATATAAGGACATTCAAATATATTTCTCATGAGAGGTTGACTTTATACAATAATATTGTGAATAGTAGCATTGCATGATAACATTTGTAAATTGAGAATGAATACTTGATTTTGGAGATCTGCTATGGTATTCATCATAAATATGAGCTGACTAGTAGGAATTATTTAATTTTGAAAATATTTAGTCATTGGTTTTAATTTTCCATCTTTTTGAAACATGGGAATGATGGATTGGTCACTTTTTTGGGATTAGAGATTCACATATTTTTAAAATGTAGGAAGTTTTTTTAATTTCTAGTCTTTCCCAGAAGGAACATTCATATCATTGGATTTTGTAAAGAAACCATGATATCAATATGGATGTTATAGAAATTTTTATGCATAAATAAAATAACTTTTGGAACATGCGTATTCAATTATGTTACGGGAGGTGGAGGTGGTTAACGAGGAGAATGTTAACTATCTACATGATGTGATGAACTACTTTGTTGATTATTAATAGCATGGACTATAGTATATGATATAAATAATGGTTGAATAGTGGAAGTGGGATTATGACTATTATAACCTTGACATGTAGGTAGATCAATGAAAGGTATCAAACATGCCTTTTATTGTCCACTTGGTCTTGGTAATATTTTTTTATTAAATATTAAAATAATGATAATTGATTAAATGCTGTAATTGGCTTTGTTCAAGATCTATAGCATTGTAAACATATAAATATTATTGTTCATAGGTTATGGTTTATTTTTAAAAAAAATCAATGGAGGATGTTTGTATTTCATCTTGTATAACCATAGGCTTGTGATCAAAAAAGATGAAATAGTATTAATAAAATTTGAAACCTTATGAGGTTAGAACCCTAAGGAAAATGTAGGGTATGTCAAGGTTTGAATTAATATGTTGGTTCACTAGATGTTTGATAAAATTTGAATTAATATTTTGATTAATATTAATTGATATAAACTAGAATATATAAAAGTAAAATGTTGTAAATATGGTCCTAAACAATAAAACTAAAAATAAGTGACTAAAGTGGACAAAGAGAAAAAAATTAAAAAGGCTAAACCATGAAAAAAGAGAGATATACTTAGTTTTTTGAGTCATCAAGTGACTATATAGGAAAATAAAATGCAAGTTTAGGATTAATGTAGAATAACTATAATCATTTTGTAAGTGGATCATTAGTGATCTCAAGGATAGGGATGCATAGTAAGATAGGGGTGACCATCATTGGTGTCCTATTGGTCAATCTTGTCTTTTTTTTTTAAATAGAACTTTTGGCTAATTCAAGTGTAATTATGAAAATTAATTCTTATTGTATTGATTTGATCATCGATAATTATATGGAGACATGTATGTGAATTCTTGAATTTTAAAACCCTATATTTGTGCCAAAAGGAACTAAATGGATGTGTGAAAGAGGGAAAATGGGTTAGTAACTAGAGTTATTCTAGACCTCAACACCCTAGTTTATTAAGCATTGTGTACATATCAATAATCTAACGACAAATAAACCCTACGTGAAGTTATCTTACCTAAGTTTTTTTTTAAATTGTGTTCTTTTAACCATGTGACTACATATAGAATTAGATTGAATACTTGATATTGTTTGGTTAGGCTCCATAAAACTTAATTTATACCTACCTCATGACTTCTTGAGGTGATTTGAAACTAATTTGGGAATAATAGGGAGCTTTTATTCAATGTGCACTTGTATAAGTTAGTTCTTGTGATAGGACTGATAAGTTTTCCAAGATATTCTTATTAAATTAATTAATTATGATTTTATGGTGATTAAAGAGGGGTAAATTCCTTTTGGTGAGTTTAATAATAGCTAGGATGACCCTAAGGATGATTTTATTTTTGAAATTTTAGTTGTTTTCATAGGAAGACAAGATCAATAGACTAGACATGAACATCAGTCATTCCTATCCTATTGGGTGTTCTTGTCCCTTAAAGAAAAGAGTTGGTTATTGTGTCTAATTTAGATCATAGTGTAAAGGTGTTTTCATAATTAATATCACTTATGTAGGTGATAATAGAGGTAATTTTAGAGAAATAAGGTTTTCTTTTGTGATTAGGATAGGCTAAGTTAATAAAGTAAGTATCAATTAAATTCATATATCAATTAATGGTAAAAATGAATAAAATAATCATGATCAAGTATTCATGACCAAATTTATGTTACTAAACCACCAAATTTATAATAGTAACTTGTGTAGGGTTCTTCAATATATTATTAGCATGTCAATCAATACAGTAAATTTGTGCAATTCTTTTTAGAGTTCA
>JARHVA010007360.1:682500-698655 GCA_037957365.1 Torreya grandis
GTCTCAACACATGGGGTGTTGAGGTCAAGAACAAATTCAAAATATAACTCATTTTTACCCCTTTATTTCATTTGTATTATTGGTTTATTGAGCTAGGGTTTCAAGTAAAGGAAAAGATACACAGTGGTTTTTGTAAAGGATCACAAGATCTTGCACAATCTAAAAAACACATAAGCAAAGGTGAAACGATCACATAAAAATTATAGATTCATCACCAACATGACACAAATCCTCCATAAGGAAAATAATGCATTGGTATTCTATTAATTTACAATGTTCTTTTCTAGATATCCTATAAAATCTTGTATTAGATTTGTACTCAATCAACATAGCCTCCTAATCAATTTCAATCCTTGATATAGTTTTACATTCTTTTTTTCTAGCTCAGTTGTATATTTTTTCCACCATATTTTATCATATTTACAAATATAATAAGTTCCAAATTAATTTGTGTTATTTTTAGCATATATATAGCATTCTAATTTTACATAGTAATTTATCTTATATAAGCAATTAATTCACTTATTTACTAAAATTTGATAAAATGGTTGGACATTATTACACCTATGAGCTACCTTTCCTACTCTAGGGTCATTTTATTACCAGCACAATCTTTTTAATTTATAAAAAATTTATCATTTTATGATTATTTCCATTGATCATAGCGAGGTACTATGCATTGATTCTACATATTTTACTATGATTCATACTATAATTATTATTTCATTGGATAGTGTATTTTCTATATGTTATGATCAGATGCATTGATTATATATATTATTATTTATTTTCTATGCATGATGTTTTTACATGTTACATGGTGTGAAGATTTATTTTTTATTACATTGTGTGACTATTTGTCTCTTTATTGGTTAACTAGTCTAATGTGTGACATTCAATTATTCATTATGTGAGTGACATTTAATTATCAATTATATGTGGCCCTTGGCCTTGTGTTACATTTTATTGTCAATTGAGTGTATATTCTTGAATTGATTAGCATTTAGTGATATTTTGTGTGTTTTATTATGTGCACTATGTCCATGACACCATGTGTGACTCTATTTTTTATGTGTAAATAAATTTATGTGTGTTTGTTAAGCTTTTTGTGTCATGATCCATATCAAACACAATTTTTATATGGTTTCATGATACATATTATTCACCTTATTTGTGGTTATTACTCAATTTATAGGTTTTTATTACTATATTAATTATTCAATATATTTTTCATTGATATATTTATCTTTACATGACACTTGTATGCCTTAGGATATATGTTTCATACATGCTTAGATGAATTATTCTTACCATGATGACCTAATCTCCATATGTTACTACATGATTTATGTTTATTATATATATTTTTATATAACATGATGAGTATAAAACTTTAATTTGAGATGAGTAATTCATAGGCTATATTCCTCACCTTAAAGTGGGGCAAGCATAGTGGTTTGCCTTAGATATTGAGACTTCACAATTAAATAAAACTTATAATTTAGGCACATATTAATTTATAATGGTACATGTTTACACAAGTAACTATAGGTTATTACTTATAATATGACATGTTTTATCACAAATTGGGGGTTTATGCAAGGGATATGTCAAGATTTTATAGGATTATAAGTTGATGACTTGGGTTGCATGGATCATGGGATTGGGTGAATATGTAAGGCATATGTTCAAATTTGTATAGTAACTATGTTACTTCAAATTTATATTACACAAGTAATGGGATTGGATGAATATATAGAGCATATTTGACATTTTCTACAAAATTTTATACTCAAGAATTACTTAGAATTTGAATCATTTAACCTAGTTGGATGATTCATAAACTTTAAGAATGGTCTTAGGCATTATTTGGGAATTTATAAAATTCTCTGGAGCCTTTAGTGAGTTTCATTAGTCAAATATAATTATTTTTTAGGTGATAAAGTTATACATGACATAACTTCTAGGTACTTCTTCATCTCAACCCATGGTTTAATTTTGGCATCTTTAGTGGGGAATAGTCACCCCATTATCCTTTATCTCCAGAATAAAATATTGGTTCACATAGATGTATATATACTTGTTCCTTAATATTTCATTTCACATATGTTAAATGTTATTAATTTCAAATTTTATATAATATATAAAAACTATTTTATACATGTTTCATTGTATGTTTACATGGAGTAAGGCATAACACATAGTAATTTTTTGATCACACTCATCATAGTTATCTTCAGGTATCACCATATATCTATTATTCTAGTAATTATTGTTGACCAGATTTGACTTCAAATCCCTCATATACTTCCCCAAGTTTCCCTTCTTGGAAACCCATCCAATAAAATATCCTAAGGAAAATATCATGGTTGAGCAGGCTCACTTATTGGAGGAAGATTGTGAAAGGAAGAGATTAAACTTTGAAGCTCATCTTGAAAGAGAGTGGGAATTGGCTAGTCAAGTCTTGAGGTAGTCCATCATGGAAATTGAAGATAAAACCTCTAATCCTACTCCTTAATTTCCCAATCATATCAAACCTAAAGAAACTCTAATATTCTTAGACATATCTTTCACTCCTTCATCAACCTCTCAATCACGTGGAGAAGTTGTTAAGGAAGAGACATTTGAAGTCATTCCTCACCCTCCCACCCCTCCTCAAGAGACTATTGAATCCATTCTTACAACCCCTCCAACTGATCAAGTTTGCCTTCCTAATGAGTAAAGTTTTCTTGCTTGTTGGGAATCCTCATTGGCTAAGCTCCCCATTTTTTAAGTTCCTAAGGTTAATGTCATCAAGAAGGAGGATGAAATCTAAATTTAAGATTGGATAGAGAATGAAGAGGTGTTGACCGATAATATGGAGATATCTAATTGTAATGAAAAAGGAGAAGTTGAGGGAGAGTTGGTAGAAGATCTCCTTTTGCATCCCATGGCAGAAGAAGAAGTCTCTCTTGCCTTTCTATTCCATGACTTAGACTAGTTAGCTAAGGAAGATTTATGGTAGAAGTTTGAAGACATATGCAAGGAAGCCAAGAGTTTCAAAGAGCCTACAAGTCCTATGGAACTGATCCCAAGCCATGACAAGCAAGAGGATGTGAATCAAAAAGAGAACATGTGGAAAATCTTCTTGCAAATGTTTCACAAATATGAGGATGGTAAGAGGGCTGACCTCCAAGTTTAACAAGATCAAGATGAAGGAGAGCAAGCACATGTTGAAGAACATCACTTCCAAGAAGGTTCAGCCCATGATGGAATGATAAATGATGATTTTGGACCCTATGAAGGTGATCTTGAGTTTGTTTCTACATCCATTCATAAATCTGCCTCCACCCACTTTCAAAGAGAAAATGAACAAGAAGCACTTCCACATGGTCACAATATGATCCCCTTTGATAAATTTGAAAACATTGTGGCCATTGAGAAGGATGATGGAATCCTTCAAAGAGAGGTTGATTCAAAACAAGATGTCCCATATCTAAGTATGCCAAATTATCAAGGAGAGTTAGGAGGATAGAAGTATGAGACTTGCTTCAAGGTTTAAGAGGACCTTATTTATTCTAGAAATCTATGGGAGATGACTCCATTAGATGATGTGCAAAGACAAGGAACAAAAATAAGGAAAGATTAATCTATTATCCCATCCAAAAATAAGCAAGTTTGGCATCCTCACTCATCTAGTGAGGAATGAGACTTAAACTACTTCCTTTTTGATCTAAGAAGGGAGGTATGAGCAAGGTGAACGTACATATTTGTTTCCTTTCTATTGTGTTTATTTCCCTAAGTGCTTAGTGGCACAAGTGCATCTTTATCTTGTTAGTTGTTGTGTCTTATGTGTGTCTTTTCCTTTTGTGTTTGAGGTAAATCTCTATCTTTTTGATCTATTTAAGGTCTACTCCTAATGTTTCTGAGGCATATTCTGACTCCATAATCCCAATGCATTGATAAAGCTACTAGTCCTTAACATAGATAAGCATGTTACCCCTAGGAGTTGCCAAATTATTGACCAAATTTGACTTCTAGTCAAATGAGGTCAACCCTTATAATTTTAAAAAAATTATAAGTTTTACATACATCTTATGAGGCCTCATTTTTTCCTAGATATCTTGTTTAGCCATGTCCTAATCTTGGTTGAAGTTTTTCCCTCTTGAATTAGCCTAGTCAAAGAAAGTCAACCCTAGTCAAATAGGGTCAAACTCATTTAAAGGCTTAAAATATGTGGTTTTTTTCCTAATTTGGTTTATAATATGTTTTAATTCCTTCTTATTTAATTCATTTTCATCTCCCAATTTTAATATGCAAAAAAGACCTTGTGGGCCCACTTTGGGCTAGATTCAATGACTTATAAAGATGGAAGGTGGCATCAAGTTAGGTCCAAGTAGGGAAAAAACATTATAGAAGTCATAATCTAGTAAATATTATTTATATTGTAGTCTGGGTTAGTTACAATCAATAAAGGTGAGTTTCTCCTTGTTTTGAGGGAGTTTTGGGCACTTGTACGACTCCCATGATCAGGTATGCAGTTAAAACATGGTTGGGGTGTCTCTTCACCTCCCCACATCAATTTCAATCTCAATATTCAAGGATAATCCAAAAAAAATCTTATATAACTCTTTGTCCCATTTTCTCCATTAGCATACAAAGAAGGCTCAACTTTGAATGCTCACCATGGGTCGTACAGGTGGAATCAAGAGTAATGGTCTTGGGGGTGGATATTAATCTTAGTATAATTAAATTTAATGGTAATAAGTCTTATATTGGTTCAATATAATTTATGAACAATCATTCACACTCTAAGCAGCCTTTTGAGAAATTACATTGAAGAGGGGGTCTCCTTTTGAGCTAGTTTCAGAAGTTTTTAATTTTTTTTCATAGGTGAAGTGTTTCATGAGATCATCAGTGTATTTATATAGTTTCTCCATTTTTATATTAGTTTTATTATTCTCAATATCTTATCAAGCCTCTTCTAGTCTTTTTTTGGTTTGTCATGTCCTGCTCTTCCATTTGCATGTGCCTTGCAGATGATTGTCACATGATGAAGAGTGTTTTAAGTCTATTATCAAGTTTTTATCAAGGATTTTATCTATTTTTAAGGATAAAATTGCATTTTAAGTGATGGGAGGTCTCTAAACAATCATACCAATGCCCATTTTTCACTCTCACTATATTACATCTCAAAATATGCATCTATAGGCTCCTAATAATGTAATCCTACCTTGAGAAGAATATTGATAGAGTTTTCAAATTATTGGAGACCTTGTAATTATGGTTGATGAAAAAATAAGAGACTCTAAGGCATAAACTATGCATCATTGTTCACCTCCCTCTCCTACTGCCTATATGTACAAAATTCTTGCCTATAAGTAGTCAATGAAGGAATAAAAAAATTCATGTTGGAGCTTAAAAACACATGATGGAATCCATTTTGAAATCCTAATATTAAAATGGTATTATTAAATTTTTTTTTTTTGGTGTTAAATTAGCACAAAGAATCTAAAACAATTCAAGGGAAGGTGAAGACTGAGTTCAGTGTCCCAGTCCCTAAAATGCCCAAACAGAGGCCCAAGAGGATTTTTGAGAGGTCATAAAACATCTTTGTATGATCCCTAAGGTTTACACATGAAATATTATTATATTATTATCATAGGAAAATGGCTCTATAAAATTTTAAGGAAAAATATACAATGGAGGGTAGGTTTTTCAACACCCAAATGTGCCCTCAAAGTCATTGAAACCACACAATGACATCTATAGAGTTTTCAAGAGGAGTGTACTATGCAAGTAATTTGGTAGATCCTAAACCCTATATAGCAAGAGGAAACTACTAAAAATCCTCAAAAAAGTCACTCTAAGAAAATTTTTCATGAGGAAGTAAGTGACTACATCAAATAGCTTTTCTTGGTCATCCCATGTCTGTACACAGGGTACAAAGGGGCAGTGAAGGTAATGTTTGAAATATTAACACAAAAGGATGGCTTAAGGACTCATAAAGGAAACATAAGTCCAATTTTAGGTATTAAAAGTATAAATATAAGATAAATAGGATTTTACAAGGTCAAACATGGTTTAAATGTCTCCAAAACAACCTACATCCATGTCAAAATAGGCACCTATAGCCAGCGTATTTGGAAGTCATTTTCAGTCAAGAATCAATGAGGTTTTGAGACTCAAAGAAAATCCTATAATTTAATAGGGTTATATGATATGAAATGAGGATAAAATTGGAACCAAGTACCTTAGACACACTTTTTAGGGTTACAAATAGCCATCTTGAAACTTGCAAGCCTACAAGTTGTCTCAGTCCTGACAGGGTAATGGTTGGTATGAACAAAGTGCTAAGTTTTTACTTCCATGGGAAAGTATGAAGAGTTAAATGAATTTATAATGATAATTTATCATAAATTTAAGGTAATAAAATTCATAATACCATTAAAAATCCATCTAAACACATTTTCACCCAAGAAAAGTGTCTTAGTCTGTACACTCAGCCTTGGTGAGGATTGCATGAAATGAGGCCATGTGAAGTATGGAATAGAGTGTTTGAAGATAAAATGATATATAAGTGGTTGAAACAAGTTATATATATCAAAAATTACCCATAATAGTCCTAAAAAATCTCAAAACCATTTATTGAACCTCTAAACACAAGTCAACCCTGCCTACCCTCACAATCCTACACCTTCAAAAGGTATGCCTTGCAAATTTAGAGATTTGAGGGGTCAAATGAAGGATTTAAGATATAATTTTTTTTTAAAGTAACCTTATACCTATATATTACTATAAAATATTTATTTTTCCAATATTAATAGGTAAAATATCCATTATTTTGTCTTAGAATAGGGACACTTTTAGTGTGCATGAAGGTGCCAATTTTGAGAAAATTGATGAAATATTATACTATAAGGTTAGGATGGGAAGTTTATTGATTTAATAAGATATAGGGGACATAAATAACCATAAAATAATAAAATTTAAATTATATAAGCATACAATTTGTTTCAACCTAAGAGGTTTACATGCATACCTAGTGGGAATCCTTAGGCCTAAAAGCCCAACTAGGGGTCATTTGCATTTTTATAATTTTACATGACTTCCAGTTGATTGGAAAATGTTTTAAATCTAAAATTTTATTTTTGATATCCATCATAGGTTAAATTAATCTATGGGAATGTTAAGTTGGATCTCAAAGGGTAAGCAGGTTGCTTGGCAAGGCATGATCCTTCTTCCAAAACAAGTGTCATCTTCAATTATAGATGTTGGTAAGACATTAAAATGATGTTAAAAAAAAAATTGGATATTTATATATGTGATAAAAATATTATTTGGAAAATAAACTCATCAAAAAGACATTTTGGTTGGAATGGACCAAAACCCTCGTAGAATGCAAGAAATGGAGCTTGAAGGTCAACTTCCATCACTCACAACTTTCATGAAATGTTACATGGGACTTGAAGGATTTTAGGAAATTTTAAGAAGGTACTTAAGGATTCTTAAGTGTAATTTTAAAGTAGTTTCAATGTGAAATGGCTATGAATAAAGGCTAAGACCAAAAAGCCTCTCAAACCCTCCTAAAACCCTTAGGCAAACTCGATGGTGATTATCAAGCCAATAGTGAACTCAGATGGACTAATTTGAATAGAGGTATAAAAATAAAGTTGTAGATGACATTCTCATTATTCCAAACATGTGGATTGTTTGTATGAATCTATATATAATAGGGGAGAAAAGATCTTATTTTCATCATTTTTGATGGTGTGAAAATTTTTAAGGAATTGAAAGGTGAAATAAGTTTGTATATGAATATATACACTTTAGATAACTAAAAAATTAACTTAAGATCATGAAAATTATTATAATTTTCCCAAACAAGCCTTCACTTTTGGCCAGTGAGCTTTGGGGTAAAGTGGTGAAAAGTGATTAAGGGAGATTTTTAAATACTTTTTCTTGTATATGATGATTGGGAAGTCTTTTAAAGGTTTCATTTCCCATATTTTATTAATTGTTTTTCATATTTTGAAGGTTTGGAGTGCCAAGTTGTAAGGGTGCATGGGAATGAGCTCTTTTGAAACTGCCTGAGATGATTATTCATGTCCACAATAATAGGAATGATCAAATACTAGACCAATTCATGCATTATGTTTATTTTAACCCCTCATATCCTTTAAAACCATAAAATTTCAATGTTTTTATGTAAAAGAGGAGTTTTGGAAGGCAAATCAAGTAGCAGTTTCTTATGCAAAAATGGCAGTTTTGTGCCACTTTTCACCTTGTGATTTTTTTTGAAAAGTGTACCTCTTGACCTGGCATGGTTCATCTCATTCCTATTTCACATGAAAATTTAATTTATTTCCACTTGGTGACACATGTCCAAGTGACCCTTGGACTTCTTTCTCTCTCTCCTTCTCTCAAACTTTGTAAGAGTTGGCCATTTTGGTATTGTTTTCATGATCCACCAGAGTATGGTGAAGCCCTACTCAATTTTATACCTTATAATAAATAAAATGACTAATTTTTTTACCTCTCTCATATCTTTTCATAGTTTTCTCTACTTGAATGTGGAATTTTGTTAGTGGAGACTATGGATTCTTTATCATTGTCCTTCATTCTCCAACCTATTTGTAGTCTCCTCTTACAGGGCATGTAAAGTGTTCAAGAGATGTTTATGGTTTAAGTGATTATTATTTTCATTATTATCATTAAATACCACTTTTATATTCCTCCTAACCTTACATATCATCAAGAACCCCACAATGTAACATTGATGCAAGAAGACATAGATTTGGGAAAGTGTATGTTTTAGTTGGTTATTTGGTCTCAAGTGTTAAATTCAAATGGTTATAATTCAAAAAAATAATTTGGTGAATAACCTTTGGTATAATAGGTTTATTTTTATTTATCCTAACCCTTTCATCCCCTTAATTTTTTGTTATTAGGATCAATATCTTAAATGATGCATCAAGGGGAGCTAGCCCCTAATCAAGAGATCCACTCCATGATAGGGATACCCACAACCCTATAGTGGTTTCATTGTGCCACTTTAATGAGGATAATTTAGTCACATATCCTCAATTTGGTGCATTCAAGTGACAACATTACCTTACTAAAATAAAAGTAGATAATCATACTTGTTACTATACACTTGATAATGTGTAATTGGACTAGTCTTTAACATACTTCACATACTCTCAAATACATGACTCTTCTTCATATTCATCCTTAGTCATTTATTTATATATGGTATTATCCGTTACAAATTACCATTACTAATACACAAGACCTTCCTAGTCTCTACCTAGATATTTTAATATCATTCTCAAACTATATCTTAATATTATATCATTATTTTCATTCTTTGTATAGGTTTTCACTTCCCAAACATATCTATTGCCAAATACCTATCCACTTAGGTTGGAATTGTCTACTCACCATTTAATGGTATTTTCCAAAATTAAAAAATTTCATATATTTCAACCCATTTGTTATGTATGTCAATTGGGATGAAATTACCCAAAGAGTCAGTTGTATAATCATATTAAGCCTAAAAAATTTATCATCTAGCAATCATCAACTTATCTCTTGAAAAAAACACTACACATTTAGATGAACTTACCTATAGCTCCCAAATATAAAACCCCACAAAGGATAAATCTATGAGTTAAGTCTAAATACCATTTTAAATGATAATTCATAGGTTTTCAAGTGTTAAAATCCACACCCATTATTACAAAACATATTAGTATTACATAGAATTTCACATACTTAACTAGGTGGGATAACTACATCCAGTTTGATTTACCTCTTTAGAGTATTGGATACATACAAAATACTTAATGAGAAGAGATGGATAATTTTATATAAACCCTTCCCTTTCACCCATTTTCCATTTATATACATTGGTTATTTATCGCATAGCCAAGGTTTAAAGTAAGGAAAAGGATAATAAATGCATTTTCATTGATCCAAGGCATATACATGCATAGGAACTTTTATCAATTGTAGGGGTAATATTCATAATTATAAAATATTATAAAAATTACACAAAATATTTCCACACCCTAGTAAATAATTATACACAACATATGCATCCAAGAAACATAACTTGTGCAGGCTTGCACATACACTCTATTTTTATATGAGCACTCACAAAATCTTTTCTTATCACTATTGATGCCTATATCCATCCACAGACCTACATAGTTTTGAAAATAGCTAAATATTAAATTCATTTATTTTTTTCCATAAATAATAATATTTTTTATTATTCTATCTATGGTTAAATTTATTTAAAAATTGTACATCTTAAGTAATCTAAATTTTCTATTAGTTTTATTCTATTAGCATCACATTAATCCAAAAATAGATAAAACAATCATAATATTCATTTAGAGATTTGGAATAGAAGTAGAAGGAAAATAAGTAACCTAATTTGGATTATAAGAATTTTATAAAATAAAAGGATTATCTACATATGAATAAAATTGAACAATGTTATAATTCAAAGGTTGTTGGAAAATAAATGGAACATTAGAAATCAAACATTTTAAGGCACTAATAGGAAATATAAACCTATTGATAAATTGGAAGATGTTCTTTTATCATATTTGGTGATTTAAATAATTGTTAATCCATTTATGATGAACTATTAAGTAAAATTATAATTTTTAAGATATGCAATAAATAACACACAACTAATTTAGAACTTACTATTTATAGAAAGATGTTGAAAGGGAAAGTACTAAAAATAAATTATTTAGTTGGAACTCAGATCCTATAGACTAGAATATAGAATGTGTTATTGACTATGAGACATCATTATGAATCAAGAATAGGGCTTCATTCAAATCTAGGACAAGGTCATGTTATTTAGACAAGGCCATCTTGCATTATCATTTGTAGGGTGTATCGGTATATAGTAGGGTTTTTTAATTTTATGTAAATTTATATTAGTGTGCCTTAACCTATAGGTCCTTTGTGTGTGATTAGGGTCACTTGATTCACTTGATAATCTGATTTTTACCTTATTCTTGACTTAAAACCCTATATTAATTGATAATTAGGAATAAATGTGCTATATGGGTGGCAATGGGTTAGTGGATGAAGTTGTACTTGAATTTAACACCCCCTATGTTGAGTGTTGCCTACATACCAATAATTTTAAGAGGGATATAACTCTATGTATTTATCTCATTCTAGGGTGGTGTGTGTGAAATATTGATGTAATGTTATATGTTTGTGCAATCTTGGTGTAATTATGTCCTTCAATAGTGACTTGTGACCTTGGAGGAGCTTAAGGTTACTTGGGTTGTGTAGACTTGAAATTAGGAAGAATAGGTGTTTTAATCTCAAAGTGAATTTAGAATAAATATGGTGTTTGTAATATAAAATTCTCTTTCCAAATGCATAAAAAATTAATGGAAAATGTGATTTTATAGTGGTATTTTGGGAAATCCTTAGATGGTACTGTAGGTAATTTGACCTCCCAAGGCCAAATTCTAAACTCTATAACAAAAAAAATTTATAATACATACAATACATACTTTTTTAAGAATGAAAATATCTAATGGATACATTTTTCAACATTTTCAACAGGCTTCTCAAGTGATTATGGTAGTTTTGGTGCCAAAAAGGCCTATATTGAGGCCACTCATACAATTATCAAGGTGAAATTAAGATTAAGGCATATGTAGAACCTTTTTTGTCATAAAAAGGTTTAAAATGTGATTTGTAAGAGGTTTTAAGTCTTAAAATGAAGAAAACTATTTTGTCTCCTATATCAACCTCATTGGTAGTTATAGGAAGGTAGCTTTAAAATGTTTGGTATAGACATAGGAGAGAGAGAGGGAGAGTTAGGAGATGAAAATTTGGAAATTTCTAGGTTTAATGTTAATTTTAAATAAGATTAATTTATTCATTTATTTGTGGCCTTTTCTTTAAGAACAATCACTAAGAGTGATAGTAGGTGACTATGGCCTATTCATTCAAGAGGGGTCTATTCTTGCACCTATTTCTCCACTTCAAAAATATATGGAGAGGAATTATTTTTAAGGTGTTTTATATAGGTATTGTATCTCCATTTAATGGGTTTTTTATCATCCAATTCATCTCTATGAGTTACTTTCACTTGGAGAGAGAAAGGCTTGATTTAAAGATTATTTTAGTGGATTTCTGCTACAAGTATTTGAGTTTTATATAAAGTGTATGATCATATTTAGGGGGATTATAGTGATTAAATATATAAGTCATTTAATTTTTTCTTGATTTTCATCCAATAATCCAGTGTTATATGCCTCAATCTTGAGTACAATCACCTTTGAGATATTCTAAGGTGAGTAATCTCTTCAATAAGTGTACAATTGTAGTTAATGGAACTTAATTTTAGTGTGTCAATAGGGTAATGGACGTAATGAAGGTTCACATGTGTAATAAGGACCTAAGATAGATAAATAAAAATGTATCATAAGGTAAAAATGATGACTATAATACACTCTAAATGGATCAAATTTATTTAGTTTAGGAGCCTCAAATGACTAAAATAACTACTAAAGGATTGTATGTTACTATGTTTTCACTCAATGGGACCTTACAAAAGAATGTATACCCTTATAGGTTGTGTTACCTGAGAGCCATGGATAAATGATTTATCACAGGTGATTTAGGTCCTTAAGTAGGTCATTTTGAAGTGACTTACCTAAGGTCAACAAGGTTCATTAGAATCATCAAATTTTCCCAAACTAGCCTAGATTTCTCTAGTTCTCAATCTCATGCATTAGTTGACTGTGTATAGTTTGCATTATTTAAGGTAATAGGTTGTTTATTTTTTCCATCCTTTTCTAAGCTCCTCGTGATAAATTAGTGAAATGAGAGATGAATACATAATCATTTAGATATCATTGAGGTATGTGGAATTATTTAGTGTATATTCTATAAAAAGGATAAATAATTACCTATAGGCTACTTGAAAGACACCTACAATCATGAGGTGGAATGATCTCTTGAGGCCTATAAGTCATTTAATGAATAAGACAATGAGACAAGGTAAATAATTTCAAGGATAACATATTAGAAAGATTAAAAGATCCATCAAGGTCTCATAAGTAACATATGAAGTAAAAATAGACCTATAGGCCCTAGGATTATAAGTCATCATTTTAAACTTTGGTCCATTATATTAAAAAGTCAAAGAACCTAAGACAAGGAGACCTAACCCCATGGAAGCTAACACAGGACACAAAATCATCAAGAAGAACGTAGGTGATTACATATTCTCATGAATTATATTAGATTGAGTTCAAAACCCTAACTAGACACTTATCTAAATAAAATATGTATAGGATACAAGAGATACACCTACAACCATAAGGGTTCAGTCAGTCAGTCACAAAGTCTGAGCTTCTTGTCTAAAGGACATAAGACATTGTCAATGAGTCTAGTCACAAAGTGTGAGCTTCTTGTCTAAAGGACATAGACTTGCAATGAGTTAGTATTAGTTTGAATGGAGTGTGAATATGTTATAATATTATCTATGGAATATCAAGATAATTTTGAAAATTCAAACAATATAAAATCCATCTATAATTCATACAAGTAAATTATACCTGTAACCATCCTATTATTGGCTCAAACAATGAAGTAAAGGACAGGTTAGATCTTAATGGAGTTGATGGGTTGATGGGGTCTTAATTAAGGATATAAAGAAACATAAATAATTAAAAGGGATCAAATCACCTATATAGAGTATCTCTCTCACCTCTCTCTCAATTCAAATACACCTATAGTCAACACCTAATGTCCACCTACATCCATCTTGGAGGGATTGAACATGGTTTCTATAGACAATGAGTGGAAGAGTTTAGAGATAAGATTGAGGGTTTATAAATACATATAGTGTATTGAACACCTATGAAGTTAACATAATTAAAGGTTTGATAATAAGGTTAGAGGGTCAAATCCTAATCAAGCCTAAAACCCTATAGTCACAGGTAGTAGGCAGTCTAAAGTTAGGAATTGAAATTATGAAGTTAACATAATTAAAGGATGAAATGGAAAGAAACCTCCAAGAAAAATTAAAGTAACCATGAATTAAAACATATTTCAAGTCTTACAAGACATGAACTTCTTATATATTTGGTCAAAGAGGTTGTAAGAAAATTATGGGATGAATATTCAAGATATAAAGATGATTTGGTTGATAGATAAAATATATAATTCTGAAACTAGAGGAAAGTAGCCATAGAATCTAACCTCTTTCTATAGTCTTTACAAACCTTCCAACACCACTTACAATATTATGTACTTGAGGATCAATGAGAGAGGCTATAGAGAGTGTTGACATAGGTTATTAAGGATTTGAAATCTAGTTGAAATGGTAATTAGGTTTAAGGATTATTGAATATTCAAGAACCTAAAGGATAATTATCAAAACCTCACATAGTTAGAGACCTAAATAGTCACCTACAACAATAAAGTGAAGAAATATGAAAACTAGTATATGGAATGACTTTTGAGGATCATGACTCAAAGTTGACCTCCCTCTGAGATCATGACAAAGTTGTGTAAAGAAAGGGCAATTGGGATAACTAAGGGGACTAACATCTCCCACACTTATAATGGGGATATAATACAATTGGGATAGATAAGGAGGATATTCAAGAAGTTTTTTGAAGTATAATGAGATCATTTTGATGTTTTATCTTTATTAATAGTCGTTAAGACCCAAAACAAGGCTTAAACCCTTCTAAAACCCTGATTATGACCAATCATGGAAAAAGGCTTAAAATACACATCTACTACCATAGTTTTATCCTAAAACCTATTTTATGTTGTTTATAACCCAAGGGATGTTATCCACATTTTTATGTCTGATGTCACTTGTATAGATTGTTCCAAAAACCCTTTTTCATGAATTTTAGTGTTTTTTAGGTTTTTTGAGAAGGATAAAGCTTAAAAAATCATGGTATGAGGTAATTTTGGAGTTTTAATATATATAAAACTACAAATATTATATTTTTATATTTTTAAGATGATCAAACTAGACCCATTTTTCAAGACAGGGTCAAAATGGGACTAGGTAGCAAGGTAGTTTCATGGTTTACATACTTTCATAGGGTCTCAGGACCCTAAATTGTGCATGGAGGATGGAATTATGATAGGTAAAGTTAATAACATTATTTTAGGGTATTTGACATGTTTGGAATTTTTTTGGATCCAATTTTCTCATTCTATACCTATGAGGCCTAATTAGGCCTAATTGGAGAAGAAAATGGAGGAAAATGAGTACTTATACTTGGCTTATAATCATTAAATTTTGTTTGGATATGTAATGTGATAGATGGTACTCAAAAAATGTTCCCATTTTTTAAATTTTTTTGGTAAAATATTCTATACAAGGAATTTTTTAGGTTTTTAGGGCTACAAAGAAAGGGTGTTAAAGCAAGCAAACTGAGAAAAATATTGTCTCTTGGACTAATTTATGGATCCAAATTCTTTTTTTTAAGTTTTATATCATTTTAATAATCCATCCATGGTGTATTTTTTCTTGGTTCAATGCAAAACTCAATTTCTCTCTAATAAGCCTCTTTGTTTGTGAAGGAGTTAAGTAGTCAAAACACCCAAATTTATGTTTGAGAGATTTTCAATAAGATTTTAAAGTTTCCTTCTCACCTTCCATGCCACTTTGAATAAAATAACAAGTCAGAGTTGATTGGATGAAATTTTCAAAGGTATAAAAGGTTTTAAATACTTCAAAAAGAGCTTCTCTCCTTCCAATGCCTAATGTGTTGAAGGAGTTAAACTTGCATTCAAAGACCTTCTAAAATCCCAATAAAAGTGAGAAAAATTATTTAAGGTTTTAAATAATTTTTAACATAAATAATTTATCAAGTCATGATGACTTACTCTCATCGATGAAGACCTATTTTTAAGGAAGATTGTTTTTGGCCAAAGATATAGGGGTGTGAAATCAAAGACTTGGGAGGATGTGTTGGTAAGACATCAAATATAAATGCTCATGACTTCTTCATGATTAAAAATAAGCCTTTCTCAAACTCTATGCCATTTTATCTAAGGATTGATGAAATATTAATCAAGACATACGACGTAGTATTTGGAGAAGGACTAAATCAATGCCACATTTCCTTATTTTGGGCTCTCTCTCTCTCT
>JARHVA010007362.1:0-117500 GCA_037957365.1 Torreya grandis
CCATTATATGTATCCATCTACACACAAAAAAAAATGAATACAAAAAAATCAAAAAGGGGAAAAACTAGGTTAGGGGAAGAATGATTGTATAATCAAGAACCCCTGCTATTCTGATTGTTGCCTACATTAACCTTTAATCTAGTGTCTCAGATCCTATGTAGTTCTCTCTTAGGGAAAATGCATAATCAATGTGCATGATAGATGAAAGAATGGAATTTCACCTATGCCCTTCCTTGATAAAGCATGTAATTCTATGTGTGATGTAGAGAAGCTGAGCTATACTATTGACCAATTTTTATTATGTCTAATGCACGAAAGTAGTACAATACTAAATATAAAATGCCTTATGAAGTAATTTATATAAGAGACTCATTATTTTGAATTTTATAGTTTTATTCACATTTGGATGACATTGGAAAACTTAGGAATAAAGAAAAAAAATGGGGTAAGACTCATCTTATAGGAGAAACTGACTGTTGGAATCAAATTTGCACGTGGACAACAACACTAAAAACTAGACACCTTGGGTTTTATTGTTTCAGTCTTATTTGAGAATTTTTGTATAGAGGTTTTAGGACTTGGGGAGATGCAATAAGCATCAAAAGAGTAACCTGGGTTAGTAAGGGTTAAGTTTGGAAGGCTATGAATGACTGAAAATGGTCAAAAAGGTGTCTAGAATATAAAATAAGACCAAGGTAAATAAAATAAAAATATATGGCTAGATGTGACTAAGGCTCATATTCTCCAATCAGAGTCTCCTATGAAAGGACTATGAAAAGACATGATATGTGTGGTTTATTGACCAATTTAGTGTGTATACAGGATGTTCCTTAGTTTTTTATTAATTCTAATTTTGATTCAAAAAGAATTTATATGCCTAAATATCAAAACATTCAAAAACCATTCTCAGACAATAAATATACAAAATATATTTCTCACACTCTATGTATATTTCATATGAAACTATTACAAAGATATATAGGAAATGTATTTCTTATATTTAGGATGGGAGATCCATACAAACTCTCACAAACAATCTCCAAACTAATCAAACCATTATACATAGGAATATATTGTTGATGCCATATATTCCTCTAACTAATGAACTAAACTCAAATATTATTGGATATCAAATGGTTGATGCCATTTCCTGATTTGATGTCTTGGGTGCATCATCTTTATTGGGACAAAATTGGGGATTTACAAAGCTAGGGTTTCACCTAGCTTACAATTGAAGGCCATATTTTAACTTAATATAAACTCACTAAGATTGGATTCATTGGCCTATCTTGGTGCTAATCTTATAAAAAATGATGAATAAATGGAAAATCTTCTACTTTTTACTTTCCCCTTTAATAACCTAGTGCTGCATTTGGCATTGTTACAGGTTGGAGTGGTTCTTGGTCCTAGCCACCATCTCTACTCACCGCCTTTTCCTCTTGGCCTATTTAGCAACTATAAAAACTTGTTTTTTTGGACTTTGGTAGGGTCAACCTTGAAATTTTTGTCTAATCTTTTTGGATAGAAAAGAAATCAATGCATTTTTTAAGGCAAAGAAAAGTATCTTCTAATGATTCAAAAAGAAAATAAGGTTTCAATTTTTTATTTCATTTCTTCTCAAGTTAAAAGGATAAATGGTCATCTTTCAAGATAAGACATGAAAATGAGTGCAAAATCGAATCTGATCTCTTTCCCCTATTAATAGTTCAACTGTAGTCATTGGGAAAAAAAAGATAAGCTTGAAAATTGGAATTTACCACCTATAGGTTGGTTCAAACTTAATTTTTTATGTAGCTTCTAGCATGTATCCTAAAATATTCTATGGATAAATGTATTATTAATAATTACAATGGATCTCTAATTTTAGAAATGTCCCAAAAACTCCAATATGGCACAAATAATGAAGTGTAAGCTCAATCACTTATGAGTAGGATTAAATTATCAATTGAGTGCAATATCCTAAAGTTTGATTGTTGAAGGTGATTTATAGATTATTATTTATACACTCCAAAAGAAGGAAACCACCTCTTGAAATTTATAAAACATCTTGTCAAACACCTAAGAGAAATTGGAAACTTTCTCTTTTGTGGAATTCAACCATTACTTTCAGGAAGAAAATTTGGTAGTAGATTTCCTTGCAAACTATGGAATTGATCAAATTGAGGTTTGTCAAGTTGATAATGTGAAGGAGGAATGAGAATATTTCCCATCCCTTTCCCCCAATTGAGATGGGGTTGATATTTAGTCACCTTATTCCATTTTTTGTATTATTTTTTTCTTAAAAAGTAATCTCAAAATTGGCAAGTTTAGAGGACAGCCTTTTCATTGGATTCAAATTATCTTGGTAACAACCATAATGGTGGTTAATACCCCAGCTAAATCATCCATCATTATCCTACTAAATATCATATCATAAATTATTTTTGAATTTGGATTAAAATCATAAATATAATGGTGGTTGATTGATTGAGTGAGTTGGTAGTTGTACGTAGCATGAGGGGAGTCAAGAGACTTCACTCCCATGTCATGATTTCTTAGAATCCTCAATTATTTATATTAGGCCAAAGGGAGAGTTTGTTGTCACTTTTCCATTAACATAGATCTCTTCCTAAATATCATGGTTTGTTGGTACTATTAGAGGTTCTAGTTATGGATAAGATCATAGAAATTGCTATTTCTTACCCCATACATCTATGTTAGAAGAAAGGGGTGGGAGATTGATTTTGATGCCCTATTTTTGAGATCCCATTTGAAACATATTTTCTAGATTTTGTTACAAGAATTATTTAAAAGTGGTTTCATGTATTTTGGGACTATATTTTATGGTGAGAAGTGTCCATTGACCTATTAATTCTAAGATAATAGTAGTGTTCACATCAAACTTGATGGTTTTGGTCTTGGATTCAAAGGTGGTGGTGAAAGTGGTTTCCTTCTATGTGTGGCTTAAGCACCGAGTGGGGCTAGTTGAATAAAATTATTATTCATGACTTATCTCCCCTTCTTAATTTATTTTTTTAGGCATTAATGGCCTTGGTATTGTTCTCACATTGGATTTTAGAGCTCTAGAAACTCATTTCATGGTTATCATTTAGTTTTTTAGAAGAACTTACAAAGAAGGTCTACTCTTCAGACCCTCTAAAAGGGAAATTCATATCCATGCCACCCATGGCTTAGTTGGAGAGCTCAATTGTATAGATTTATCAATTAAGTATGAAATCCCATGATAAGACATGATTTTTAATTGTCAATAAATTATCAAAATGGGTTTCTCATGGTTAAATACCCAACACTAGTTTAATAAGTCACTAAATTCAAAATTTGGGCTAGATACCCCCTGTCACCACAATCTCACTGGGCACTTGAAGCAACATGTAAATTATCAAGGAAGTATATTAAGTGTAATGTCAAGGTGTGAAGAGGAATAAAATGTCTATAGAGGCAAAGAGATCATTTTTCTAGATGACATTGATGAGTGATGTAGGCAAGCATTAACCTCTAAGGCTTGTATGCATATTTTTTGTGTTTTGTCCTTGTTCATACCTTTGTAGGTATTTTATGGTTTTATTTGGTTTTAAAATAATGATTTAATGTCTCCCCTGGTGTTCTTAGGGGATTTACTTGGCCATTTATTATCACCCCTTTTTTGGTTATTTTAGTCTCTGGGATACGTCTATTGGCTATTCTCTATAATAATTTTTCCTTTTTGGTTGGGGGCCTAATAAAACCCCCATATCAATAAAAAAAAATATACCAATAAAACTCTATTAATGTATTATTATTTAATCTAACAATAATTATGTAATTAAAAATTAATAATGTAAACATACCTCAAAATTCTCCCCATTATGAACATTAATTAACCCCTACTATACCACCCCCTTAAATGTGAACATAGGGAAACAACAATCCCATATTTTCACCTATACTCATGATTCAATGATTTTGTATAGGAAAATCACAAACCTTATTGATGTTTTTAAAAATGGCTTACCATCAATCAAAATGGGATGGTTTTCATGTGGATTAATCAACAACCACAAACAAATGGTTTCATAAGTGGCTTAACATAAACCACATCAAGATGTGTAATACAGTTACTAGATATCATCACTATCACATTTTTAGATAAGTTACATATTAATTTATAGTTCACTTATGACAAACATGAATAGGTATATAACATATGTCCTTGTTGACATAATTGAAATCAAACACACAACTAAAAAAATAAATATGCTAGTAAAGCAGAAAGTGGCCTCATCACTAGTGGCTAACGAGAGGCTTATGAAGCCTCCATCATCTATTTCATTCTTCCTCTAGTAGGTGAAACTGATTACTCAAAAAAAAATGTTGATGAGGTTCAGTTAATTTTTTATGATAAGACCCCCCACACACATAACTAATACATACAACTCAGGATGTTAGGTTTACTTGAAAATGTTTCATTTTAGAACCATTTTTTTATTTTTTTTAATAATTTTTTGACATTATATGACAAATGAAAATGATGAATTTTTTTACTCTTTTAGTGACATAAAACTATGGACCCAAAAATATTATTGAAAATAAACTTTATTTGAAATGAACCATAGCTAATATAATATCTTTAAGAAAACTATAAACATAAACCAAACAAAATTAACTAATAACTATGATAAGCAAAAAATATGTATTATTCTAGATAAAGTCTTAATTAATGACATAAAATATAGACTAACCTTTATACTCTTAATATATCAAACCTAAACACAAAATGTAAATTAGTTTGGAAATTAACTTAATATCAATCAATTTATTAATTTCAAAATGACTTACAAATGACAAGACATTAAAATCTAATTGACTAATAAATACTAACCATTGAACAACATGCAAGCCTTTTTCATGCAAGGCATGTAACACTTTTTAACAGTGTGTTGAAGGAATGTCATGGAAGCCACATGGAGAATAAACTTGTCTCTCATGTCGTAGAGTTTACTTGTTATCTAGAATGTAGTAATGAGAAGCTATGTGATGGATTATTGAGCTATCTCACTATTGGGTGTGACAAAGACATCACCACAAACTCAAATTACCATAGATCATAATGTAACTTGTATCTCATCCAATATTAGCATCAATTGGGCATCTAAATTAACTAATTTGATATGGTAATATATAACCATTATAGAGATCTTGATGCACATAGAATAGGCACATTAGTTATATAAGTGGAAGAATGCATGAAAGCAGTGCTTGAATATTTCTTATGGTTTAAATAATAGTTGTAGTTAAATGGAACATAGTAAATATCATCATTGATCTAAGAAAACTACATAGTTTGCACAAAATAATGATGTTGATTATAGTTTAGATATATCAAAAGTGAATAACTATGATATTTATGCACAAGAAGATCTTTTAAATTTTCACATAATGTGAGATCACACTAAGATCTCATCAAATCAAATGCATGCCAAAATAAATAAGATATTTTAGTGTGTAGTCAGAATGCATACAATGATCTTATAATGATAGGTTTGATTGTGCATGAATATATAAAAATCACTTCATGGATATTGTCAATATATGGAAGTTCTTGGATGATTATGTGGCTAGTGTGAAACTTTTACATGGGTTTGTGCTTAATCCAAAATCATCAATATGTGATCTCATTTTCTCTACACCTTCTTGTTATTATAAAACATGGAACTATCAAGAATGTAGGTAGACACATGGACCAATAAACTTGTAACACTGCAATGATGAATGACATACTACATTATATTATGATTTAATTACGAAAAATATCCATACTAACTACAAACTCATTCTCAATTAAAAAAACTTGCATGCATAGGGAAAAAGCACCAACCAACTGCTCCTCACATACTTTCACAAACTCATAGTTTCTCTACAAAATCTCTCTCCAATTTTAGATATTGATTATGGTTTTGATTTAAATAGCATTTATATTTTAAATATGAAAAAATTTATAAACTATTATTAGACAATAAATATATAAAAAATAATTCTCACACTCTATGTATATTTCATACTAAACTATTACAAAGCTATATAGGAAATGAGTTTCCTATATTTGGGATGGGAGATCCCTAGAAACTCTCATAAACAATCTCTCAACTAACCAACCCAATATATAATAAATATATTATTTATATAATACATTCATTTAACTAATAAACTAATGTTGTATATTATTGTTATTATTCATTACAATAATATACCAATGAAACTCTATTATATATTATTGTTTATCTAATAGTAATTATGTTATTGCAAATTAATAATGTGAACATATCTCAACATTTTTTAGGTCAAACATATAAGGAGGTATAAATATAGAAAACACTCCATAAAATTATAATAATCATACCCATAAAGAGTATTTTCAATCATCCCAGCTCTGGTGTAACACTCCTAAGGCATGAAAATGCACACACACTTAAAATTGGGTGAAACAATCAATTTTAAATTGGATCTATAATTACTTGAAAGAATACACTCAAACTCTTAGACACAAATTTTAGATTACTATCATTACATGGGATAAATTTTTAGCACTTTTCATGGAAAGGTGACTATTACAGTTCTATTTTGATTAGAATCTAACATATTTCCAAAATCTTAAGCAAGGAGAGTTGTAGGTGACCAAATACTAGGAAATATTTATAAATCTTCTCGAATATGTTCTTAAATATCAAAATAAATAATGATTAAAGATCCAAAAGTTCATTATGGGGTTTAATCCACAAATCAAATTTGAGGTTGATGTACATGAACCAAATTCCATGGACCAAGTCTTTGAAAACATTATCAAATAGGAATAAAAGATTAAATAACTCACTATGGCTAGAGTTATATAACTAAATAAGTTTAGAGGACTGAAGCCATATTTACAAAATAAGAATTAGAAGAAAAATGAGGATTTTGATAATATATTTACTAATAAGAATCCAATGTATAATAATGTTCATGGGTCAAAGAAGATAAGAAATTATTTCAAACATAGGGATGGTGATAAAGAGAGTAACTCAGTAGAAAAGAAGAGACCCACAGGAGGATATTTTACTTGTGGGGGAGACCATTATGTAAAGGATTTCCAGTAATGGAAAAACATTAAATTATTTAAAAACCCTTATTAATCATCTTATTATGGATCATTTAAATAATGAATTCATGTAGTGGTTGACAATAATTAGGTTTATTTACAAATTATCCATCTTTTTTATATTTTGATTGATATAAGAGTTATTGAATATTTTATTTCTCTACACTTGCTAAAAAAACTTATTAGAAACATTAAGCATATGGAAAATGCATGGAATGTGAAATCTAAGAACTAGAATCAAAATGAGGATTTTAATAATAGGTTTAATGATAAAAATCCCATTTATACAAATGTTTATGGGTCAAGGAATCCAAGAAATTGTTTCAAATATAGGAATGGTGATAAAATAAGTAACTTGTTATAAAGGAAGAGACCCCGAGAAGGATATATTTAATTATTGGGGAGACCATTATGTAAATGATTTCCCATAATGGATAAGTGGTAAAATTTGAAAAAAACTTATTCATAATCTTAGTATGGATCATTTAAATAATGAATTCATGTAATGGTTGACAATCATCAGGTTTATTTCCAACTTGTCCATCTTATTTATATATATAAAAAAATACCATAGATATTCAATGTTTTATTTATCTAAACTTACTACAAAGACTTCCTATAAAAAATGAGCATATGTAAAATGAATGGAATGTGTAATATTACAACTAATCAAGGATCAAGGTTGATAAGTGCCTAATAGAATTGTAATTAGAATTACCCAACTTCCCTATCATAGTATACTTTTATGTAGTTGTGTTAGGATCATATGAAATCATCTTAAGGGTAAAATAGATTTTGAAGCATAGGTAAAAGGTAGATTATTTTCCAAATTAAGTTGAGTGTTTGTATGATTCAATAAATCAAGATCAAATTAAAGGAAATAAAAAGGAACATAAATTCAGAAAAATTTGATCCATACAACTAAATAAAGCTCAATGAAAGGGTTATGAGAGATATATGAGATAGAATATCCTAAATATCCTAAAATTAAATATTTCCTATTTTCCTATGACTATAAATATTTTATTATATAAAAATTATTTGGCCTACACCGTAAAAGGGAATTTCATTTCTAAATCGATATCATTCTAGGATTTGAACTTCAATCCAAGGTACCATATAAAATGTTGAAAAATAAAGTTTTTGGATTTAAAATCCTAACTTCAAGTGATGTTATTCAAAGGATTAATCTAACCCAATGTATCACCTTAGGGATCACCCATGGTGTTTTTTGAGAACAAGGGTGGGACTCTTCAACTATGTATAGATTACATATTGTTAAATAAAACAACTATAAAAAATAGGTATCATTTACCCCACATTGACAATATTTTCAATCAAATTAAATGGGAAAAAAATATTTTATAAAATTTACTTAAGATCAGGGGACCATAATTTGAGGATTAATAAGGAAGATATCCCCAATATGCATTCATGACATGGTACAAACATTGAATTTATAGTCCTACCATTTAGGTTAACTAATGCACCCATAGCATTTATGAATCTTATAAATAATGTGTTCCAATAATACCTATATAAATTTTTTATCATCTTCTTATATGATATTATAATATATTCCAATAATTAATAAGAACACTTGTGGCATATAGAATTTGTGTTTCAATGCTTAAAGAAGCATAAAATCTATTATAAACTATCAAAATGTTTTTTATTCAAAATTAAAGTTTAATATTTAAGACATATCATATAAAATAAATTTATTTATATATACACATAAAAAATAAAAACCATTATGTAATGGCTATCACCTTAAAATGTTTAAGAGGTGCAAAGATTTATGGGTCTAGTAGGGTATTGCAGGAAATTTATGCCAAATATTTCAAAGATAACTAACCACATCACATCTATACAATGGAAATAGAAAAATTTTATATGGAATGATAAGTGTGAATAAGACTTTTAAATCCTTAAGTAAAGGCTTATCTTTACACCAATTTTATGCATTCCATATCCAAATGGACATATTATGGTAGTAATAGGTTCCTTTAGGGATTGTTTAGGAGTACTTTTATTCTAATGAGGCCAAGTAATAGCTTACAAATATCATAAACTTAAATTTTTTGAACATAATCATGCCTCACATGATTTTTAACTATATACAATAGTGAAATAATTTTAATTTTGGAGACACTATCTATTGGGAAAACACTTTGACCTAAAAACTAACAACTTGAGACTTAAGGATATCTTAACTCAACCCAATTTATATGCATGAAAAATATGATGATTCAAGTTTATGTCAAATTATGATTTTGATATAAGTTATATAAATGGAAAATATAATAGGGTAGTATATTCCATTAGCCATATAAGTCATATATAAGCAATGGCTACTAATTAAACAACCTTTCAAGAGAATGTTTTAAAACTTTACCAAAGGGATGAATTATATAATAAAGTCAATAAATCCATTTCCATAAAATCAAGGGATGAAATATATGAACAACATTTCAATAAATTTGAATATTACTATATGATAAATTTAATAAAATCTTCAAGATCATAAGTATGAATTATTTCATTTTTAGACAAATAGAATTGTTAGATACAAGTGATGTTGTATGTTCTATCTCAAGGGGTTTTCAGAGCCGAAAATTTCATAGAGATACATAATTATCCTTATTATTATTATATTTAGGTAATAAAACTAATGTAAAATATAATTCCATTATATTTTTTGAAGGGAATCAAGAAAAATGTAACAAGTTTTGAGTAAAAATGTTTTGAATGTCAATAGGTTAAGGCAGAACATGTTGAACTTACATGATTACTATAACCCCATGAAATTATAGAATAAAATTTCTAGGTTATTAGCATGGACTGAATACAATGTCTACCAGTGTTTAAAAACATGCATAATATATTTTTAGTAGTGGTTTATAATCTTACAAAGGTGGCACATTTCATAACAAGTAATTTTAAGGATTATGCACCAGTTTTAGAAAAAAGGATTGTATAGGAAATTTTAAAATTACATAGATTATAACTAATTTATATGAGGTAAAATACAAGGATAACCATATGAATCTTGTAACTAATTTATATGTAATAACTATAAATATGATTCTCTCCCTCAAGACTCTATTGTGAGTTTTGATTTTTACCTCCACCCTACATGTTCTAGGTGACTCCTTTCCATTACTGTATAATTTACATGAGGCTAATTTTAATAAAAGAACAAAAATTAAGTAGATAATGGTATTTAATAATCAATGTGAATAATTATATGCATGTAGATAACATGTGGTATTGGTGACATGTTCAAAAACATTGGTTCTAACATTAAAAGGGAAGTGAAATGAATGTTAGGGGATGACATTGGATAAGTTAAAGAAGGATCATGGAAATTTTCAAGAAACACATTGTTATCTATAGATAAACCATAGGCATGTAACAAACCTCTAAATTCATTAGTGATGGTTTTTATTCTTGTAAAATGGTTTGATATTTCATTATTAAACAAGTTGATAACATTTTTATTAAATACCCAATATAGGTAAAAGTAAAAAATCATGGTTAAACCTAATAGTTGTAGGTTTTCTAATTAGGAGAATACATGAATAAAATTATTGATTGTAGTGTCATTTTGATTAATAGTTTAAATTATGGTTTTTTATTGCTCTCTTTTAGGTTAAAAGGGCCTCATATATATCAAAATTCATTATCTTGGGTATAAGACATGTACCTTGAATAAGTTTATTATATTATATATTTACTTACATTCTATGAGGTTAAATAGATTTCATGAGTATTTTGAGCACATACTCATTCCCTAATTATGTATTTATCCTTTAAATTTACCTACATTATTTTAAAAAAGGGGAACTGTGTTTTTTTAGGGAACTTTTCATAATCATATTGGTTGGTTTTATATGAGTTATTTTACATAATTTTCACCCTCTATAAACCTAGGGGTGAGAGTTGATTCTCACCCACAATCTTATAGAAATGAAATAATATGTATATAAACCTTCTATTTATAATTTAAAATATTTTTAATATTAGTAATAAGATTTAAAGATTCATGATAAACCATCCCTTAGTTATGATTCAATTGTGTTTAAATAATAAATAAAAGATGTGACCTAATTAGGATATATGTTATTCTATGGCTTGCATAGAAATTGTTATACCCAATGGGATATGTTATAATGAATTGGGTTATAATATTATAATCTATAAGTGTTATAGATCTTTAAAAACACCAAATGGAGGCTAGTTAAATGATGAAATGATTATGTGGGCTATGCCTTGTATGTGAAATGTTCAACAATGTTGAAATAAAATAAATCTATTGTAGGTGCATGATAGTCATAGGTGTGTAGGTAGTGGGTACCTCCACTTAAAGGCCTATTATGGGGTAAGATAAGACTTAACATTAAACTAACATTAGCTTAGTAGTAAATTATAAAGATACTATTATTGACTATTAATATTAATGCAATGAGTTGACTTACATAATGTATATGATGTAGTATACTGACTGAATTAAGTGGTAATGGTGTATTTTTTTATATAACTAGTTAAATGATGTAATTAATTTTAATTAGTTATTAAAAAGTATGTTTACAAACCTTAATCATTCATATGGTACATATATACTCCAATTTGTAGTTTTATAATGAAGAACTAAGCCTTATTGTTATCTAAAATATAGATCTATATAAGAATACTACATATGTGATTGTGATAGGAAAAATAAGTGTAGTATTGTTGTATTCTTATTTATTATGTGGGAAATATATAAATGACATTTTTTTAGTTAAAAAATATTAAAATGATTAACAATAAACATAGAGGGTACAAGAGTTGTTATATTTGTTTAGAATGATAATATTTACTCTCATTTGACAAAGTAATAGCTAGAAGCATTCTTCCACTTTAGGGATAATGAGTGATGGGGTAGTGTACCTATTTAAAATCACTCATCCTCAGTCAAGAAGGAAAATATATGGATAGTTTCTTGATAAGATAGAGTATTACATAAGTGGACAATGACCTAGATTATTTTTATGTTCTAATTGTATAAATGTTTTAGACAAAGTAATGTTATAGTTGTATATATTATCAACATGTAGTACTTTATAGTTTACATGTTTACTTGAGGTCATAAAATATAGAGTTGTACTTATGCTTTATGTGACTAGAGACATGTGATAGGCATTGTACATTCACACTTATTCTTAGATGTTTTTGAATGTTTGCATTATCTTTATCAACCCCTTTGTGAAGGGTAGGGACACATTGAATGGGGATATGTGTAGGGGGCCATTAGTTTTTGTTTCAAGGTAAATCACCCAAATGATGTTCTCTCTCTCTCAATCAACTAATCAGAACTAGTCTTGAATGCATACCCATGACTACTGAATTATTATAGGAATTGAATTTATACTATTTGATTGTAATAATGTGATGTTTTATCATGTTTTAATATGCATATAAGGTTTCTAAAATCATTATGTATTCATTTTTTAATATTATGATTTTATTCTAGTAGTCCATATTATATTTGATTTAGTAGAATCATTTTGATTTTTTTTATTAAGGATAAAGGTAGGGATTTTTTTGACTAGGGACCCCAACCCCTAAAATTAATATATCAAAAAAGAGGACAAAAGGACTAACTAAGTCCCTATGATAAAAAAATTAAAAAAAAACATAGTAATAGCTAAAATATTACCAAAATATATCCCTAAAGTAGCATAATAAACATTAGAAACAAAAAGTAGCTAGAAAAGAACAAAAAACCTTATACATGTCCAAGTTTACTGCAACATCCTCCCATCATATTTTCATGTATTTTAGGTTTGAGTCAATCTAAATAAGTAAATATTCCTTATCTATGTCTTTAAAAAATTCACTAAATTCAATGTACTTTCCCTTTCCCTGAGAAGAAGTCTTCATATTAAATAATTACCCCATGTGGACTCTTAGATTCTCCACATTCTAAATTCCTTCATGTATGGTCACCTGAATAAAACTAACCAAATAACTCATGTTGATTTTAAGTTTTTAATTTTCACATTCTAGGGCACTAAATCTATTTCTGAGCCTTTGAAGTTTCTTGATTTGATCATTATCATAATCTTTATGTATCAATCTATCATTATCCTTTGAGAGATTCAACCATGGCATTGAACTTTTCCTTTGGATCATGGAATTAGATACATGGTTCTTCCACCTCTTTCTCCTTAGATCCATCCCTCACTTTCATCTTGTACTTATTATTTTTCTTAGTTGTATAATTATGTTTCTCCCTTTTAGACCCCTTTTGTGTATTGATATCTTCTTTATCTTCAATTGCATCCTCTACCATGATATATTACCCAATTGAAATCCCTATTTTATAGTGTTTTCAAACTTATGTCTATTAGTAGTATGATCCATATCAAAAATTATCAAATGGGCCTTAATGCCTCAGCCTTTATTTTTTGGTGGGTTCCCAGTGGTACTACATTCTTTATCCTTAGAAGTATTTCTTACTGAATACTTAATCCAAATATTTTGAACTTTCCTAACTTCTTCTTTAATTTTGTGAGGTTTTAGAATTTTAGGAGTAATTTGATTCATCCATTTGAAATATTTATGAATGAGTAAAATTACTCCTTCATTTCTTGGAAATGTGTATTTACCATATTTAACCATTCCAATGGAGGTTTTCATAGAAAGAAGAATGTACAAAGGTAAACTCAAGGGTATAACACGCCTAAATTAATTGATAAAGATAAGTAGACACCAATGAAAAACATTAAATATATATTCCATATTTATTTATTAAATGAGATGGAAATCCATATCTTCATATGGTATCATCAAGTATGCATGATCAAAACCATTATGTAGCACTTCCAAAGTTTCGCCTTCTAGAAGAAAGTTGTTTTTCTCCTTCTTGTAATATTTTCTCATTTTATACACTTATTGTCACCTTCATGTATATTAAAATGTCATATGTGGTAATTATTTAGAGATATCAATAAATAATCCATTGATATTAATATTTATGTTATCCCAAGAGTCAAAAAATGAGGTCAGGACATATTTGTCATAACCTTATATTTTTTGTATAAAATTTTCCATTCCTTGTGCATGGAGGATACACTATACTTATGCATTATTTTTTACCTCCTATAGTGTTTTGGGTTCCTTTATATTAATAATTCCCATGGAGAATAAGATTATTTAAATATAACTCATTAACCTGAAATAGGGTTTTTTTGGGCTCCCCAAATTTGAAATGATAGTTCATCATAAGTGTCTCATGTCAGTCCACTTAAAGTCGCTATTACTATGATTTCAATTTTGAAAAGTATTTAAATGACATTTTATTAATCCTAAAAAATCTTAAAACTTCTCTCTATTAATATTGAAGAGGGTAAGTGGAATAACATTGATAAGGAAAATAACAATACAAAGACACTTAGCCATAAAGTTCCAATGAACTTTATTTTTACAAGTGGAGAATACCCCTACATTATCAACCATTTTGAAAATTAAATATGAACTTTCTCATTAATACTCTAACAAATATTTTGAGGTAATTCTTCTCTCATAGTCTAGATTTTAAAAATAGAAGAGATAACACCCTCATTAGTGAGCCAATCATCAACCTTATTGCCTTCAATATAGGTATGTTGAACTACCACTTCTTGTCTAGAATATAAAATAGAAACACACTCATCCACCACCTATTTAATGTTACAAATCATTTTGTTTTTACTGGAAAGATAATTTATCATATTCATTGAGTCTCCCTCAATGATGATATGTTGAACACCTAATTGTTTATCCAATTTTAAACCCAAATGCTAGTAAGAGATTATATCTAATGGTTAATTTTTATCCCCATATCAACAAAATAAGTAGCCAAAAACCTCCCTAAGCTATCTCTTAAAATATCTCCTCCTTTTGAGGATCCTACATTCCCCCAGTAGGTCCTGGCAAAATTGAGATTTAGCCATCCAATAGGCATAGGTTTCCATTTATCCCTCTTTCTTATTTCATCTCTAGGATCAATCTTACCAATGTATAAGGAATCAATTTTACAACTTAATTTATTTATTTTTCAAACATTTGCAAACTTTTACCTTTTTCACTAGAAATAACATTAAAATTCTCCATAATAAAGTGGAAACATTATTATCTAATGAAACTTATGCACTTTATATTTATAAAAAAAATTCTATTTATTTCACCCCAAATGACAAGAGGAAATGTGAGCTTTTAGATTTTCTTTAGAAGATCATTTTGAAATGGACACTCCCAAGACTACCAAAAATTAAACATAGAACCAACAAATACCCAAAGGACATTGGATTTGTTATGGAATAATCTCTAAACCTCATTAGCAAATGAATAATCGACTAGTACATGGAAAACTATTTAAATATCATTTTCACATGTAGGGCACCTATTGATCAATATGAAACCTCTTTTCCTTAAATTATCCATAGAAAACACTTTATTTTAAATAGCCACCCACAAAAAAAAAAAAAAAAATTGTGGATCATGTACTTATTCCATAATCTATCCTAGCTCATAACATTTATTAGAAGATTAGCCACCAAACTATACCCAAATTTAACTTAATATTGTCTATAAATAGATTCTTTCAAAAATAGTTGGTCTTCATTGATGGTTTCTAATAGATGATGGGTTCTCAAAAAATTCATCAAGAAAAAATAGTATTATCTTCCTAATATAAATTATCTATACTCAACCTTTTCTAGCTTCTAGTACTTTCTATAATCTACCAATAATCTTGTACCTTATTTTCATATTTATTTTGAATGTGATTTTAAATGCACTAACATGGCTCTAAATAATTTTAAGGTAGGTATAATATGTATCTTTCCATAAATTAACAAGAATACCATTTCCTAATTTGTATTTAGAATCTGAGGAGATAACATCTTTGTTCGAATTTAGAAAATTCCAAAAGTGAGACCCTTGCACAAATTGTTCACCTTCAAAAATACACCTAAGATTTCTACCATCTAGGTATTTTAATATTAAAATAGTATCCCAAGTATTTTTGATTTTGATAAATCTCCAAACAAATTTGGATAAAATATCTTTGTTCATCCAATTTAATCATTGAATGCCTAAACCTCCATTTCTTTTGGCCATGAGATGTTTTTCCCAAGCCATAAAATGGATTCTATTTCTATCTTTCAAACATGTCCATAAAAGGTTCTTTTGGATTTTATTAAACTTTTCTTCTATGATCTTAGGTAGACTAAAAAGAGAAAGAATATAGACTAGAATATTCTAAAAACACTTTTGATAAGTAATAGTTTACGTGCTTGAGATAAAAGCTTATATTTCCATATAAACAAATTTCTTTGGAATATTTCTACCAAAGGATTCCAAGATATAATATGAACATTATTGTTAAAGAGAGGGATGCCTAGATAGGAGGAAGGAGTTTGTTTGATTTAGCAGCTCAAGATTTGAGTAATTCTAGTTTGTCTTCCCAAAGGTGTATTAAAAAATAAAACTAAACTTATATCGAACTTTACTTTTTAATTGTTAGGACTTGTTCCAAAGTCTTAACGTTAGGTTAGATTTTTGGTAGGTAATAAATAATTATTATAAATGGGGCATGCATCTTTTAGTAAAGACAGCCCCATAAAATAAACTTAGTTTAGTTATTAGGTAGTTTTAATGTTTTATATTTATTAATTATAATTACCTTACGGGTTGTTTTCTCATATTTAGTTGGTTATAGGATTAGTTTTTCTTACCAGTCATTAGTAAAAACTATATAAATCCATGTTTGCATTGTAAAAGGGTTAACGGATTAAAGGCACCCTTATGTACTTGTTTTTTTGAAATTAATAAAATACTTTGCACTCGCACTAAGCAGGGACAAGGTTCAACATATTTTAGTTCAAGATTTATCAGTGGTATCAAAGTGTGGTTATTTTGGGAGCTTGATGAATTGGAAGGAGCAAGGTGAAAAATAAATTCACGTGATATCATTTGGCATGAAATAAGGTATGCCGTATAGTATTGGTTTAAATATTTTGAAAAATTATTAAATTATTTTAATTTTTCAAATATTATTTATATTTAAACCTGTATATTTTCCATACACCACAGTCTGGTCTTTTTTGATCATTCATACTCCATTGTCTTGTGTTCAAACCTCCTCATCTGGCATAAAAATGAATTTTTAGCATTTTAATGTTATTAAATTCATTGTTTTTTGGCTAAAACCAGATTTGTACGGCCTATTTATTTGAAAAAAACCTCTGTAATATTTATTCATGACTGCCATTATTGATTCATCTCACTCTCAGGCCTCTTAATAGCTAAAACATCTGCCAATATTGATCAAATGATATTAAACCCCTATTTTTTGCATTCAAATTGTAAAACTAAGAATTTTTTGAACTTGTACGGCCTATGGTATGGCCTTCCAATGCCTAGGCTTTATTTTGATCTCATTCCCTGCAAATACACCTCAAAAAATTTGCAAAAACTCAGTGAAAAACCTGTTTACCCAGCCTATATAGATTTGTATGGCCTATGAGAGAGAAAATAGGTGAAAATAAAATTCCCAAGAGATGCCATGGCATTCCAGGCAAACTTGGTGCTGTAATAAAATTTAGAAATTTATTTTTTCTATTTCTAATGTTTTTTGATATCAAAAATTTGTCTTAGTGGGTCCCATGGGAGGAAGCTTTCTTGAGAAGGCTTTAAAAAGGAAAAATTTTGAATTTATTTACTCATATGTAATTTTTTTAATTTTCCCTCATACACAAAATCTAGAATAAGTAGAAATTTCTGACTATAATGTTTTGAAAATGCTCTTAGAGCAATTGGTTAAGCTTATTTTGTTAGAAGCTTGCAAAGGAGGAGGTCAAGGGTTCAAATCCCTTCTTTTTGGAGAAAGTTTTTTTTTGCTTTGGAATATGCTTTTTTGAAAAAGGAATATTCCCTTTTTAAATTTGAATATTTTAAAACACATACTTATTATATTGTGTTATTTAATTCTTTGAAAAAGGGGAAATTCAATCATATTTATTTTGCATTGTTGTGGTGAGATAAGGTTGTAATTTGGCAAAATAAGGGTGTAATCATTGATTTTTTGGTGAGGTTAAGTGCAAAACCCATCAAAAATACTTATTTTTATTTTATGCTCTATGTGGAGGTTAAGTGCAAAACCTCGTAGAAGCAGTATCTTGTGTAGTGAGTGTGATATTTTTTTCATTTCTTTTGCATTTTGTTGCACTTTTCTCTACTACACTTGCTTTCATTTCAAAAAACCAAAAATTCAAAATTTGCTTTCCAATGGTGATAGATTAAGAATTTCCAATTATTTAGATTGGAAATGATTGATGGAGGCTTCACTAGGGTTTAATGAGTTATGGGATATTGTTAAGAATGAAAATATCACATTGTCAGTAGAGCAGGCTAAATTATATATATTCAATTTATATGATCCTAAGGCCTTAGATCTCATTAAATGTTGTTGTACTCATGATACTTATGTTCATATTGAAAATTCTCCTCATAGTTACACTGCATGGAAAACATTATCTGATTTGTATGATAAGAAACGTAAGCATAAGAAGATAGATATTCATATGCAGTTGTTTACTTTGTCATTAGATGAAGATGGGGATATGGGAGAATATATGTCTAATTTGAAAAATATCACTACTGAGTACACTAAGGCTAGTTTTGGAAAACTAGATGATGACCTCATAGTTAATACTGCTTTGAAAGGACTACCAGTGTCTTATAGGAATTTTGTTGAAATGTTACATGTCTCTGACAAGATCACAGGCATCACCTTTGATAAGTTGGCTAAGTTTCTCATCCAACATGACCTCTCTCTACCCAATAAATCCAAGAAAATTGAAAAAGCCCATGTTTTGGAGTCAAAGCCTAGTTCATCTTCATCTGGGCATCAAAACAATAGAGGAAATAGTTATAAAGGGGATCGAGGTTATAGAGGAGGCAGATATCAAAACAGAGGTAGGGGTCATTCAAATAATCAACAATCTAATCAATCACATTCACATGAAACAAGTGATCAAGGACATGGTCACAATTCATATAAGGGCAGAGGTTGAGGTAGATCAGACATTCAGTGTCATAGATGTGGAAAATTTGGTCACATTGCCTCACAATGTAGGATTCCTTTTGATAAAATTTAGAGGCCACAAAAAGTGACTAAGACTAACTCTACTTAATATGCCAATCATGACTATGATTAATCTAGTAATGTTGCCCATGAATCTACATTCACTACTTTGGGGCACATTGATTATATTGAATATGAGGCTAGAGATGAGCTCACATATGTATGGGTTTTAGACACAAGAGCAACCAAACACATGACATTTAGGAGAGATTTCTTTTGGTCTTATAAGGAAGCTTCTCTCTCTCTAGTTGCCTTAGTAGATAAGTCTATGCATACACCACTAGGACTTGGATCTATTCGGATTCTTCTTCCTAATGAGTCTATAAAATACTTGGAAGATTTTTGGTATGTTCCCACATTGAAGAAACACTTACTTTCTCTGGTAACTATTCAAAAGAAAGGTTATCAAATTGTGCTTGAAAATGGGCTCATTTACATCAATTTAGTGAAGGATGATTATAAAATAATGTATATAGGATATGAAGATGGAAACATGGTTAGATTACATTGTAAGGTGCTTCCTCCCAATATAGAACTTGCAGCAATTGTTGACATAGGTACATGTACTATCTCTACACAGTGGTTATGGCATCTCCACTATGGACATTTGAATATCCACTCTTTAGTGGATTTGTAGAGATATGGTATGGTGAATGGGTTTCCCACTTTCTGCAAAGATAGTATTCTTTGTGAGTCATGTGTTTTGGGCAAACAAAATTAGGAAAAATTTCCTAAACAATCATCTTGGAGAGCTAACAGATGTTTACAATTAGTTCATAGTGATGTATGTGACATGAAAAAGTCATCCATTGGTGGGTGTAGATACTTTGTCTTGTTTATTGATGACTTTTCTAGGATGACTTGGGTATTCTTTATGAAAAACAAAACTAAAGTTTTCTCTAAGTTTGTTGATTAGTTACACTTAGTCGAAAAATAAATAGGTTCACATTTGGCCACTCTTCATTCAGATAATGGAGGTGAGTATACCTCGAATGAATTTTTAGATTATTGTTGAGAACATGGTATTCTTTGACAATATAGTAATGCTTATACTCCAAAATAAAATGGATTATCTGAATGAATGAATAGAACTTTAGAGGGCACAACACATGCCATGTTGCACTATAAACAACTTGATGATAAGTTTTGGGCTGAAGCTATTGGTACTACAGTTTATTTGAGAAATAGGTCACCCACAGTTGCACTTTTGGGACAAACTCCATATGAGGCATGGTATGGATTTAAACCAAAAGTTAAACACTTGAAAGTGTTTGGATGTGTTTCTTTTGCTTTGGTTCCTATTAAACATAGAACTAATTTTGGAACCATGAATTCAAAAATGCATCTTTCTTAGTTATTCTAAAGATAAAAAGGGGTTTTGTTTGCTTGCATAGGATTTAGGAAAATTCATAGTGAGTCGAGATGTAATATTTGATGAGTTTGGGACTATGAACACTATAGAGATTGATTCTCAACTTGATAGATTAGAGAGGAAAAATACAAAAAGAGATAAGGGTTTGAATAATGGGGATAACTTTTCAAAGTTATGGTATGAGACTCAAATTCATTCACTTTCCTCTCCTTCATCTACAAGTTCATAGGTTGATGACTTAGAAATTGTTGAAAATTCTTTATGTCCCCCTTAGAATGATGCACATGTTGAGAATTCTGGAGTCCCTAATTTGAATAATTTGTCTAAGTATCCAAAATGGACTCAAAATAGTTTCTCTAACTTGATAGCAGATGAAGTTGGTTTAACAAGGCCCAAGAATTCTCAAAAGTAGGTAAACTATGATATGGTTGTTACTACTTTTTCCACTGAGCCATCCACTTTTGAGGAGGTATCTACTGAACATGTTTGGCAACAGGCAATGAAATGTGAGTATGATTCCATACTTAACAACAATACATGGGTTTTAGTTGATCCTCCTCCACATGTTAAACCCATTAGATGTAAATGGGTTTATTGGACTAAGTATAAATCGGATGGCTCCATTGATAAATATAAGGCATGACTTGTTGTAAAAGGATATGCACAACAAGAAGGTATTGACTATGAGGAAACATTTTCACCAACTGCCAAATGGCACACTATTCATATGGTACTTGCCTTAGCAACACAAAATAGTTGGAAAGTACATCAATTAGATGTTAGAAGTGTTTTATTTAAATGGTGATTTATAGGAAGAAGTCTATATGAAGCAACCTCAGGGTTTATAACAAGTGGGTGCTGAACACAAAGTATGTAAATTGATAAAAGCTTTGTATGGACTCAAACAGACACCTAGGGCTTGGTATGAGAAAATGGATTCATACTTGAAATCCATTGGTTTTCATCATAGTGAATCTAATGATACTCTCTATTTTTGAGTGTAGGGTAAGAAAATGGTGATACTTGTTCTCTATGTTGATGACTTGTTTCTCATAGGTAATGATGAAAACCATAACAAGTCTATGAAGAAGGAATTAAAAGATGGGTTTGAGATGATAGATCTTGAACTTCTTCACTACTATCTAGGCATAGAGGTAACTTAGAAAGAGCATAGTATTTTCATTTCACAAACTAAGTATATTTTTGAGTTAATAGAGAGGTTTGGCATGAGTGATTGCAAACCTGCCCTCACTCCCATGGAAAGTAACTTGAAATTTTGTAAGGATGATAGCAGTGCCTTTTTTGATGGCACCACATATAGACAATTGGTGGGAGGTTTGATATACTTGATGACTACCAGGCCTAATATTTCATTTTCAGTTGGAATTTTATCTAGGTTTATGCATGAGCCTAGAGAAATTCATTGGCATGCAGCAAAATGAGTAATTTTTTACCTTCAGGGAATGAAAAAATATGGCCTTGAATACCATCATAACAAGAACTTCAAACTTGTTGGATATTGTGATGCAAATTTTGGTGGATGTGTGGATGATAATGTGTCAACCACAGGATACAATATGCATATGGGTTTAGCTGCCATTGCTTGGTGTTGTAAGAAGCAGGATACAATGGCAAATTCATTAGTAGAATCAAAGTATATTGCAACATGGGATGCTTCTAGATAAATTGTTTACCTTCATCGTATTCTTGAAGATCTTCAGGTTTCTCAGTTTGCTCCTACACAATTATACATTGATAATGAGAGTGCAATCAAGATGTCCAAGAATCTAGTGTTTCATACCAAAACAAAACATATGGATGTCAAATGCTATTATCTATAAATGATGGTGGCCAAGAAAACTCTTGATCCAATATATTGCCCAATTGTCGATCAGACAGCTGATATCTTCACAAAACCCCTTGACAGAATCAAATTTGAAAAATTTAGAAAAATGCTTGGTATGTGTCCAAAGACCTGACTTTGGATCATAAGGGGGTTTGTTAGGACTTGTTCCAAAGTCTTAACATTAGGTTATATTTTTGGTAGGTAATAAATAATTATTGTAAATGGGGCATGCATCTTTTAGTAAAGACACCCCAATAAAATAAACTTAGTTTAATTATTAGGTAGTTTTAATGTTTTATATTTATTAATTAGAATTACCTTACAGGTTGTTTTCCTGTATTTAGTTGGTTATAGGATTAGTTGTTTTTACTGGTCATTGGTAAAAACTATATAAATCCATGTTTACATTGTAAAAGGGTTAACAGAGTAAAGGCACCCTTATGTACTTGGTTTTTTGAAATTAATAAAATACTTGTGCACTCACACTAAGCGGGGACAAGGTTCAATCTATTTTGGTTAAGGAGTTATCATTAATTTGAAGTTTGTTCATACATAATGAGAATTTTCTTTAAAAATTTTACTTCCTTAGTGGATGCATATACCATAAGAATGGTATCATCAATAAACTATTGGTAGGATACTATATCCACATTCCTATATTATTTAAAACCCTTTATCTCTCCAATTATCATAACATTTGAAATGAATCTACTCAAATATTTATCCATAATGATGAAAATTAAATGGGATAATGTGTCCCATTATCTCACTCCTTTATCACTTTTGAAAAAAATGTGTTGCACACCATTTACAAGAACTAAAAACATGCAAGTATAGATATAATACCTTATGATTTTACTAAACTCTACTTGGAAACCAAAATGTCTCATGACTCTATCTAGAAAGCTATAGTCTAATCTATCATAAGCCTTAGCCTTGTCTAATTTTATCACCATTCCAACACTCAAGATTTTATCCATAGAGTGTATAGATTCATGGACAATAATTATATCATCTTAGATTTGTCTACCAGGGACAAAACCTCTTTATTGAGCCTCAATAATAGCATTAATAATTGTCTATAATCTTAAAGATAAAAACTTAGTAATGATCTTATAAATGGAATTACATAAGCTAATTGGGTAGAAATCATAAAAATTAATAACTACTTCCTTATAAGGAATCAAATCAAATAAGGTGTGATTAAATTATTTTAACATCTAAGTAGAATCAATAAATTCATTCACCGTATCTACCATATCATCTCTAATTATATCCCAAAAATTCTAAAAGAAGGCTATTGTAAATCCATCTAGACCTGGAGCTTTATCTAGATTCATTTTAGAAATGACAAATTTAAGATCTTCATTAGATGTGGCTATAATAAGAGTTGAATTATCTTCCTATTTTACCAATATTGGAATAACATTCATAAATTATTATTCAAATATAATGTTTGTTTTTAAGTCATTATTAAACACTTTTTTGAATAAACTTATGCTCTATTGGTTAATAATGTCTTTATTGAAAGTGATTTGTCCTTCTCTATCTATTATTTCCTTGATTGAATTATGAGCACTATGTTTCAAAGTGGACATATGAAAAAAATGAGTGTTCCTATCCCCATCCTTGAGCCAAATATTTCTTTATTTTATTTTGAAAATTTAATCATTTTATTATAATACGTATTGTTATTTACTATTTAAACTTATAACAATGATTAATATAATTATACATTGTGTTAGAACAATGGAAATGATGAGAATAAATATAATGCATTATTGTAATTTCAAATAAATAAATGTAAACTAGTAATTGTAAGTTATTATTAATCTAAGAAAAAGAAGTCTTAATCTTCTTATCCAAACCTTGTTAGGTTTCTACATCCATTATTCATGTATTCCACTTGATGTTACTACCACAAAATATTGTACCATATCACATAGCCCAAAAGGTAAAATATTATGTTATATCAATTTGAAGGTATTATTTTTATTAAAATATGGATGGAGTTTCCATGGTGATATTTTATGACTTTATCTTCTACTAAAGAGGCCTAAAAACCCATTTAATATTAATTATAAATTGGTAAATGTAATTATAATGCTCATTTTACTATATTCTTCTTTATGATTAAATTTCATATCCTTATGCCATATAATTGAATCAATAATGAAAATAATATTTCATAAGGACACTTTTAGAGAAAAACTCAACTTTTTATCCCATAATTTACCCTTTTACATCCAATCCACAAATTTTATAGGGAAACTTATAACCTAGTTGCATGTTTCCTCATAAACTCATAACTTTCATACAACTTAGAAGTTTATGTATTTTGGTAGACCTTGATGGTTTTAAAATGTCATAAATTTTTATTTTTATATTTTTTATACATATTTAATCCTATATACTTGACCATTTGGCCTCCATCTAGTCTTCTTGATAATTTTCTAACACATTGGATTTTAAACAATTATTTGCTCACACCAATGTTACAATTTCATATTTGGTATTTTTATCACTAGACCTTGATTTTTAAATTCATATTGGTGATCACCTTATTTAAAAATTATTTCTTTCACTTGAAAATTGACCATTCTCTCTTTATGTGTTATTATCCTTATCAAAATAGTTAAGCATTTCAATAAGGATTTGCATGTTCATGTACTTCTAAGTTTCAAACCCTTAGCCATCTTCTCCATGTCTACACAAATTTGGATCATAAAATGATAGAATTATTAGAATTATTAGTAGTAGTGATATGAGGGTAGATTTATATAAATTTGAACACATTTATTCTTAAGATTTGATAATATTCATTGGTTATATGTCTATGCTAGTTTAATTCCATTTATGTATTTTAAAACTATTATGAATAAACTTACAATTTATAAATATTTATTTATAAATAATGTTATTTATCACTAAATCATCATTTTATTCTAGAAATAACATTTGTGTTTGTAATTGTATTTTCTTGCCTTGAAAACATCAAAATTTTCGTTTACAAACTACATTCCCCTTTAGAATATTACTTTCAATTTTATAGTTAGAATAATAGAAATATGTTCTTAATTTACTTACAATAGATTAGTCATTTGATTATACCCTTATCTTGGTTCTTATAAAGTCTAACCTTGAGTCTATGCAAGCCAAAAAAATAGATAAAAAATTTAGGATCATTATTCTTTCCCCTGAATTGTAAGTGTGTTTCCTTATTACCCTTTTTCAAACCCATTTAACTTATTTATATTTTTATGTATACATTATGTCATGCATTATGTGACCTAAAAGGATTCATTCTAATTCACTCTTTAGTTTTTTCAATTTTTTAACTCCTCTGATATAGAATTAGAGTGTTTCTTGTCCTTTTGTCTTAGGCCAAAAAATTCCTTGTGAACTCTTGGATTCAAACCTTACATTCCATGACATTTTCTTGATAACTCATAATAGGGCCACAAGGCTCTATTTTTTAGATTTATTTTGGGTTTTGTCAAGTTTATTGGTTTTGATTTGGAAATTTATACTTATACCTGCAAATTTCTCTATATTTTTCATTTTTTTTGCCTTCTTATTTTTTCCTAATTAATAGACATAATATCCTATATCCATTTTTTTGGATGAAAATATAACCATATTTTAGGTGAACCCCAATAAATGAATTTACATAAATCATTAGGCACTATGAGACAATACAATAATGCTAGAGAGTAGGATGAAACCACCTCTCAATAGTATGACACTCATCCTCTTAGATTTACTTTTGAACTAGTGTGATAGTTTTAAAATTAAAATAACCATTCACCCTTTCAACCTTTATAACTAGATTATTACAAGGTGGATACATCATAACTTTAGAATACTCTATCATATTTCACTCATAATGTGTGACAAACTATTATGAGATAGATCACAAATGAGTTTCATGTAATAAAGGAAGGATTTTAAATAAACCTAGGGGATGTTAAAATTCACATAGAACATCAATATTATCATAGGAGATATAGGAACTTAGTATTTAAATATCTATCTATATCTTCACCTCATTTAATTACATCTATTAGTTCTAGTAGGAGCCAACCTTCTCCACCTTTGTATTATCAAAGTATGAATCTACATCAAGATCCTTGTATAGACCACCAAAACTAAGATCAAGATGATTAATTATAGTGTGAGATATCATTCCTTTCTCCTAATCTTACTCCTACTCAAATTTTTGGGTAGACATGTTGGTTTTTCTTACCACTTGAGGTTTAATAATCTTTAAAACAATTATAATGTCTATCAATAGTCACACTATGACTCCATTCCTTAATAAGGGGAGTCTCTAAGATAACATAATAAGGAACCTCTTCATCATGCTACAATTTGAGTATTATTTCCTACTTATGTTGAGAAACAATCCTAATTTGATAAAATTTTGACTCAAAACCTATAGGTTTTTGTTAATAAGCATAGGGGCCTATAGACCCATACTATCATACATAATACATATATTCCCATCAACCATATGCATGTACTAATTATATCCTCTTAATTATCCACTTTTATTTATATAATTTTAGGAACCTATTGTACTCAACATAACCCCATTCTCTATTTTTTATTTTGAATAGGGACCCACTATAATATGAAATTCCTAGGTTTGTTATGAAAATATTATTTAGAATATATTTATATGTTCAAATAACATCATTATTTATTATAAACACAAGGGAACATTTTCATTTGGTTAGTTTATTTAGACTAAACTATTAATATTTTTTAGAAGTTTTTCATATACATAGGTTTTTCGAGATTATGTAGTGATTATTAAGTTTTAGGCTTCACATATTTTGCCCTTCACTAGTGGTTTTCTTTGAATATTTTATGTCTTTAAAAATTTTGTTTAAAATTTATCTTCTAAAATTTTTTGATCCTTCACATCTAGTTAACCTTCAAGAAAAATGTTCATCAAAAATTTTGTTCATAGGTTTTGTTCACAGATTTGGTTTCCCAACTTTTGGTCTTTGGAAAAGGTGTTCAACATTTATACTTGAAGGAAAATGGTTAGAATTTTTTTTAATAATTAGGTATTCAAATGAAATGTTAGAAAAAAATAGTTGGATAAATTATATGTAAGTGGTCATCAAAACATTAGTTCATGGGTCTTGGTTATGATTTGATATTCAACAAAAAAAATGTTTAGAATTGCACTTTGTAACTTGATTTCAACATCTTTTTCTTAAGAGGAAATTCTCAAAAATTAAATTTCATAATTTTTTTTCAAAACTTAGCTTTCAAAAAAAGTGTCCTTCATAACCTTTGTAAAAGACATCCACCATAGGTCTTAATAACCTTTGTTCATGAGATGGGCTTGCATCATAAGAATTCAGGTTGACCATGTTCTAATGTAACATATGACACTCAACTCCTACAAGTCTCCATGGAATATCATAATTAAATAGAAAGTAAAAATAATGACACTTATCAAATTAAATGATGTGTAATTCCTTAGAATGTATATAAATCCTATGTGGCATACCAACCAAAATAAAGTGGAAAAGTCTGAATTAAATAAGTAAAACAAGCTTGGAGATGTTGGGCATTAATGGTACATGAACTGTAGTTGAATATTAAAAATTATGTTATAAAATTGAAATTAAAATCATGACTATTGATTAATAATTATACCAAGAAAATTTTCATCCCTAAGAGAAATTGAAGCCCTAACCACCTACATCCAAACTATGAATTACTTCTATAAAATCCAAGCCATTAATTTGAATAACTAGAACTCTATGTGCACAAAAGCTTAATAATGGTTTCTTCAACTAAGACATTTAGGTGATTATATCCACCTTATAGGTTTTCAATCAAATACTATATTGAATAAATGGACATGTGCTTTAATTTGATAGTGTTTAATGATGAGTATTCTAAATATTTAGCTCTGTGGGATGTGATCAAAAAATTAGACACACATACGTGTGATGAAAATATAACACCATTGCAAAGTAATTTTTTGGAAAAATTTCTCCCATTCAAATGACAAGAATTACACTTTATAGAAGCCAAGCTTAAGGTGATTCCATACATATACCTATAATGGGATTTGTTCTTTGTGGTAAAGGTAATTGGTGGTACTTTTTTATATCACATGGAGCATAAAAATATCATTGCCTATATTTTAGTAGATACCTTATAGAGGTACTTATGTTTTCCTATTGCATACACTAAATTTGACCTATATAGAGTCGTATCATAGAATAATAACAACACAATTGGAAAAATGTTGAACAAATGGATTATCTTGAGAGGATCCTCTTACAAAAAATTGATAAAAATGTAATAAATAATAGATTTATAATATTAGCTGAAGCACTAAAATTATTATATTGATCACATAACACTTCAAGGGGTGAACCTCCTTTGAGCAAGCTCAATACAATAAATTCATGGATGCCTTCATTGGCCTCAATACTTACTTATATATGAACTCTAATTTAAGCAACAACTACTTCCCATGAATGTGGGATAAAACAAAATGCTCACAAGATGACTTATAAAGCATATGCATCCATAACAACTACTAAACTAACAAAGTAAAGAGAAGATATATCATAGGTTCATAACATCCCCTCCTTCTTAGAAAAATATTTGTCCTCAAAGATTTAGATGTGGGAATTGGTGTTGAATCTAAAATAGTGGTTCCCATGTTACATATTTTGATTACATTATATCCCACTAAATTAAAACCTTAGTGATGGAGAGGGAGAAAAGTTGGAATGTGCACCTATTCAATATTGCCTCTAGATCAAGAATAATAGATCCTTCATTATAATTTTTTGGTAAAATAGTCTACACTCTAATGTTTATGCCATGAACATTCTTTAGACAAGAGACATGAAATACTAGGTAAACTCAGGAAGAAGGTGGGAGCTCTAACTTATAAGAAACTGACCCAATCTTTTGAAGAACCTTAGAGGGCCCATAAAACTTGGTATCTAGCTTATGAGACCCTTTGAGTTTTAGGTAAGATTAATTGTAAGTCTGTAGGTGAATAAAAACCATATAACCTACTTGAAAAGTGTACTTAGAATGATGTTGATCTTCATGTTGTTTCATTCGATTTTGTGCCACATGAAGATTTTCCCATAGGGTACTAAGGATCTAATCCTAGGTATAAATAATCATGTTGACTACTTAAAATGATGAACTATTAGGGGTGTATGAAAGGAGAACTAGTGGTTATTGACCATAAATTGCTTCATATCAAGTCATTTTAATTGAAATGTGGTAGGAGGTATTATACCACCATTCAGTGAGAGGGAACCACTTTACCCACTAATGTTTTTGTTCAAAGGTAAAATAATGAAGGAAAGTTTCTAAGCATTTGTTGACAATTTTAGTTTGGCCATCCATTTATGGATGATACTCAAAACTCATCTTCAATCGGGTATTGATGCGTCAAAATAGTTCTATCCAAAAATGGCTAGTGAAGGTTACATCACAATCTAAGACAATGGATGAAGGAATGCAATGAAGATAGAAAATCTAGTCTATAAAAATTTGTGAAACTATGGAGGTGGTATAGGGATGGTTGAGAGCACCAAAATTAATATATTTGGAGACAAGATCAACCATAAATAATATCACCATTTTCCCTATAGATTTAGGGATCCCCTTAATGAAATCCATCAAAATATCTATCCAAATCCTTGTAGGGATGGGTAAGGGTTTTAGAAACCCAAGGATGAGTGTTGTTTCACCCTTGTTGCATTGGTAGGTATCATATTTAGCCACCGTATATTAAATTACCTATTTCATTACCTTTCAAAATAAGTTTCATCATGACCACTCATAAGTTTTGAGAAAGCCTAAGTGCCATATGGATAAAGAAGCATGGATTTCATACAATATAGCCTGCTAAAGATTTGTGTTCTAGGGAAGCATCATATAACCCTTATATTGTAGATAAGCACCATCATCAGAATAATGTGGTACATTTGAGGTGTTAGTGGCCAACTATTGAATGATTTGAGATAATAAGGAGTTATTGACATATGCATACTATATAGTGTCCAACCAATTCAGAATAGGCATGGAAATAGATAAAAGTGAAGCTTGATCTATAAATGTGTGAGATAGAGCATCAGCCACAATATTATCCTTACCCTTCTTCTCAGTTATCTCATAGTCATAACCCATGAGTTTACTAACCCATTTCTATTGTGATGGGGCAGATACCCATTATTCTAGGAAATATTTTAGACTCTGGTGATCATTTTTGATGCAAAAATGATTTTCTAGTATGTATGGCTACCACTTCTAACTACATGTAAAATGGCCATCATTTCTTTCTCATGAGTAGAGAGTACTAGATTATTTCCAAAAAGGGATTTTTTAGTAAATTTAATGGGGTATCCTTCTTGGAGGATAACAATACCAAGTCCATTGTCATAAGCAACACTCTTGGTAGTGAAGGTCTTGGCCAAATTTGGCATAGCTAGAATATGTGTAGTACACATAGCATAGTTTAATTCTTTAAATGGACACTCAGCAGCTTGTGTCCAAGTAAAAGAATTATTTTCAACATAGCTATTAGTGGAGTTGTAATATTCCCATAATCCTTGACAAACTTGTGATAGTATCCAATCACTCCCAAAAAACCATGGAGGGTCTTGATTGTCTGAGGATATGGCCAATTTATTATGGTAGTTATTTTTTCAAGATCCACCTAAACCCTTTTAGATAAAACAATATGCCTAATATACTCCACTTCATCCTAGCCAAAATTACATTTGGACTATTTTACACAAATATGATGGTCAAAGATAAGTTGTAGTGTGAGCTCTAAATGTTGGAGATGCTCAAACCATGTTTTACTATAGATGAAGATATCATCATAGAAGACTAGAATGAATTTCCATAGGTAGGATCAAAATATTTTACTCATAAATGTCTATAATGTTAAAAGAGTATTAGTGAGGCCAAAGGGAATGACAAGGAACTCATAGTGCCCATCATGTGTGTGAAAAGTTATCTTAGGGATATCATCCTCATGAAACTAGATCTGGTGATATCTAGAGAAAAAATCTAACTTGAATAAAAAATGAGTGCCATGAAGCTCATCAATAACAAGGATCAAGAAGTTACCCTTGATTGTGAGGTGATTAAGTACACAAAAATAAACGTAGAGGCATCATGAACCATCTTTTTTTTGGATAAGGAGAACTGGGGAATAATATGGGTTGGTATTAGGGTGAATAATGCCTTACTTTAGTAAGATCAAATGAGCATCTCAATCTCAATATTTTGCTTAAATTGGTAGTGATAAGGTCTGATGTTGGGAGGAACACTTCCAAAAAGAAGCTAAATATGGTAGTCCTTTATCCATGAAGGTATAAATCCCACTAGTTTGGCAAAGACATGTGCATACCTCTACAGAATGGTTTGTAGGTCAAAAGGAGTAGAGACTATTGATGGTTGCATTTGAATGGAATGGAGTTGGGAAATGACATTGGTGAATTCTTAATAAAAATATTTTCTACATGATGTGAACTTATGATGCTGAGAGATCCTAGTTGTAAGCTTTTCAATGTGTGTTTTTTCCCATTATCTAAAAATTGCATCTAAATTTCATCATAACCACATAAGATGGGTCCGAGTGTGCACAACCAATAGGTTCCCAAAACAACTTCACATCCACCTAAAGGTAAGGAAAACATGTTGGAGCAAAAGATATAATCTATAATAGAGATACACACATTATGACACTTCCCTTTGTAAGGTAATGTTCCCCCATTGCCAATCATGAATTTAAAGTTAGAGTAAGGATGGATTAAATAATCAACCTTTTTGGTGATCTAAGGGTCAACAAAGCTATGAGTGTTACCCAGATCAATAATTATTATGAGAGGGAACTTATTGAAGTAACACCTAACCTACATGTTTTGTGGTGTAGTAACTCTTTCTAAGGCATGTATAGAGATCTATGGTTGGTCTTCCTAAGATGTAGGTTCCACAATCAACCAAACTTCTTTTGTATTAGTTATTGTATCCTAAACATCTTCCCAATATTTAGTTTTGGGTGGAGATTTCACATATAATACGTATAGCTTTTTCTCAACACATCCATGTCCTTGAGTGAATTTATCATTATAGTTATAACATAGTCCTTTTTATCTATGGTCTTGCATCTCTACTTTAGTTAAATGCCTGATAGGAGTGGCTCAATGGGATGGCATTGTTTGAGATCATTGTGGAGTTATATTTTTGAATGGATAAAAATTAGAATTGAATCACTATTGAGCTAAGATCTTATCCTTTGTTAGCTTAACCAACCCTAAGGCTTCCATCATTATGTTAGGCCAAAACATTTTGACATCAGATCAAATTGTATCCTTTAGTTCACTGATAAAGTAAATCCTAAAGAATTCATTAGACAATCCCTTGGTGTGGTTGGCCAATTTTTCAAATTCTATTTGATATTCTCTCATTGTTCCTATTTGATGAATTTTAGTGAGTACTATAGTAAATTCATCAAAAGTAGTAGGGCCAAATCTTTTCAAAATGAGTGTGTAAAAATTGGTCCATATGGGTTTATCATGAGCCTTGGTATACCAATGATAAAATTTAAGGGCTTCAAGTTCCAAGTGAAAGGATGTAAGTGAAACCTTGTTGGCATCAAAAGTATTATACAAACTAAAATATTTTTCTACTTAATAGATCTATCTAGTTGGATTTACACCATTGAATCGAAGAAAATTAAACCTCAACCCATGATAATTGTTGGAAGAAGAAAACCTAGTGTTTGAAGAAGACTCAAGATATCATTTATTAGTCATGGTGGTATGTTGAAGACCAAGGTTGAGATTTTTTTCATCATGATCTTTGATGTGGGTCTTGAGGATGACAGTTTCATCCTCCATGTTTTTTGTGCCTATTTGAATTACTACCATGACGTAAATAGTAGTTTTTTTTGGAATGGGTAGGAAAACTAGAGTTAAGACATGTTTAGTAAGAGAAGTTTTGAATTTGGGTGAAAGCGGAAGGGGTAAAGGGATTTTACTATTTTTTTTGTAGTCAGAGAAGGATTAATAAAGGTGAGGGTAATTTTAGGAGTGAAAATGACAAAACTAGAAAATTTATCAAAGAGGGACAAAGGAGAAGAATTGGGAGATGAACACTATGGAAATTTTTTGAGTTAAATGGACAAAAATAGAATAAGTTATGGCAAAAGTCAAAAAATGGGTAGATTAATATTTTTGGGAATTCATATTGGAATTGGGATATGGGACCTCAAGAAAGAAAATGTGGGGAATGGAATTTTAGGTGTAAAAATAAAATTTAAGGATAAACGAGGCTATATATGGAGAGATATGGTGTAAAATAAAAAAAATTACTCTTCTAATTTCTATTTTCTATTTTCTATCTATAAGTCTTGAAAATCTACATATAATTTTCTAAAACTAATAAAATGGAGGTTTCCCAATTTCTAATTTTTGTCAATTATCTGGCTGCAAGTCCTCTGATAGTCTATGGATACTTTGGTGATGTATTTTTTTGATAGTCCATTAGAAATATTTTGAAACTATTGGAAATGGGCACTGAGTTTCAATGGTTGCCCAAGGGTTTAAATAGATCACTCTAGGTGCCAATGTTGTCTAAGTGAGTACCACTCTCCAAAATAAATATGGCTAGAGGTTTATCTCTCAGTGAAAACTCTTGGTTTTTCTCATGGATGTGAACTACTCAATTAGGAAGGGGTTGTTTCCCATTTCATTGGTAGGTCCTCTCAATGGGCCAACTACTTTGGGGTTCCTATGGTATTCCTCATAGTGAGTTTTAGGGATTTCACCCAAGCACTTCCCATAGTTCTGTAGTTAATTTTTTACCCTAATATTAAATAAATTATTGTGTTATAGGAAAATAATAGATAAATTATGCATTAGAATAGAGTTATTTCTAAAAAATTATTTAAAGTAATTATGCAGAAGAACAAAGTGAATACTTTCTGAAGGAAAAAAATTAGCTCTAAAAAGTTCTCTGATACTAGATGAGAGGATCCTCCTTCAACAAATTGATAAAAATTCATGGAATAATAGATTTATAAAAAAATTTGAAGCACTAAAATGACTATATTTATCATAGATGATTTTGAGGGAGCAACCTCCTTTGAGCAATCTTAATACAATAAAGTCATGCATGTCTTCATTGGCCTCAACACTTACTTATATATGAATAATAATCTAATAAAATAATACTTCCCATGAATTTGGGATAAATGAAAATGCTCATGGGATGACTTACAAATCATATGCATCCATAACAATTACTAAACTAACAAAGTAAAGAGAAGAGATATCACAAGTTTATAACATATCCCTAGGGAAACTATCGAGCTCAAGGAAAAGCTTTCAGTACCTATCACCATGTTTTAGATGGGATTCCACCTTGGAATGGATCTTATAAATAGGTTATATGGCTACCCTAGAATCCACTTTATTCACTTGGAGTGGATACCATTGCTATATTTATTGATGACCTTAGAGATAATTTTTTCCCTAATAGAGATAATTAGTGCCACGCTATAGGAACATGTATTACATAAAGATAAGAGGCCCATGGGAATCCATTTCTACATGAATTCTTACCTTTTATATATTTTCATGGGCTTATTATATGTTCATAATGGATCACTCTACATCCTAGCTCTATATTACATCAAAAATTAGATATGTCACTCCTACTCATTTATGCACATGTATGCATATAGAAGAAATATAGTCATAAATACAGAGGATGTGTATCCCTAGGTATGGATGGAAATACATGATGCACTTTTATCAAAAATATTAGAAAACATTGTTAATACACTAATGTTAAGAGGTGACTATTAGCTATACCCAGACTATACTATGATCATGGTCATAAGGAATAAGGTTACCAAATTATGTTTCCCAAAATATGTGCCAAATAAATTAGTTTAACAAGAGATCAAATATGAATTATGGTGGGAAATTGATGAATAACTAAATAAGAATAATAAGATCACATTTCATGGCTCTCATTTGATGATTAGCAGAATGTGTTATGCCAACTAAAAGCATTTTAGATAGGTTTGAAATTTTATGGAGTACTGTTCATTGGCCATCCTTCCTTATAGAGATTGGGACCCTTATGGTCAAAATCAGAAGCATATCTAATTTCCAGCTATCCTATACCAATATGAACCCTATGATATTATTGAATGCTAAGTATGATGTTTAGGTTTTAGACATGACTTAGATGTTGGATTGACTGAGGATATTTTTAAAATAATATAAAGAGAGTATTCAATTTAATTTTTAGATGCATAGGTTAGCATTTCATCTCTATGTAGATGGGATGTTATAGACTTATGGAATAATAAGCCTTCTCAAACACCCTTGGATAAAGGGGAACAATATCAAATTCCACCCATCATGATGACTAGTGTAAATTAGAGCTTGAGGTGGAAGAAGGTCCTATTATTATAAGTTCTCCTAGGAGAGTATAAGATCCCATTTGCATTGACTCTTCTAATTTACAAGACTCTAGTCCTTCTGCTAATTTTTTAGCTCCTATGATTTCAAGTGTGGAAGTCCCAACTTCCATAACTTAGATGGCTCCCTTGATGCGCTATCATCAGACTGCAAACAACAATATTAATCAAGGCACTGTTTTGATAATACCATCTGGGTTTAACTATTTTCCATTCACTTTCCATGCTCATGTCCTCTCTCTATTCAAGGGATAATTTTATTATCTTTAAGGCATACTATTGGTCAGAAGCCAGATCCACCTTGTAGACAACTCCTTTTCCCCATTTACCAATTTCATACTTCTTATCTAGATATTATGTTGCTTGCAAACATTGGTATAGTTTGAAGGGCAATTATGTAGTAGTTTTAGGGGATAAAAATCTCCATATAAATCATAGCTACTATGAAACAAGCAAACATAACTAATCTGATGACAATGATGACTATATAGACTATGCCAAGACTTTTGCTCTCCTTCATAGAGAGAGGAATATGTCCCATGTAATTACAGAAACTCCTGTCATTCTTTGCTATACAAAAACCTAGATTTCTAGTAAATGAGCTTGAAGGCAAATTCAATAGCTTAAACCATGACTTGGGTATGCATCCTATGAGCTGATTATTAGAGATGTTTACTCTGTCAAGGGATAATAGACTGTCAAACGTAGATGGAATTTTCCTAGAGAGAGTATTTTATGATGAATCCTTTAACATTTAAGCCATTCATAAATTTGTTCATAGTTGGACTTACAAATACATATAATGTTCAAAATTATCTCATACTTTCATTATATAGACATACATACATATGCCAAGCCTACATCCTTATGCACAAGTATTTCTCCAACAGTTTCTTGCCTTTGGCACACACTTCTCAACCCTTCTATTGCTCAAGCTCCCATAGATCATCCACAATGTAAAATCCTCCTCCATATAGGGCTGTGTAATTCACATATACCAGTCTTTAACATGTTAATTTTATATTGCCAAAAATTCTTTACAAACATGCATCCATTCTATTTATAACAAAATAGGAAAAAGCCCCTCATTCAGAGGCTATCTACTTTTCTCCATCATCTCTCCTCAGTGACTGCACTCTCTTTGACCTCCACCAAGTTGAACTCGTGCATTAACCTTCACATTGAATTCACCGTCTACCTCACAAAACAACTCAGTCGCATTAAATAGATCGTGGGGATTAACTCACCTCCAAGTGGCTTGAATGGACTTCATATCTTCTTAGCAACATCAATCTTATCAAACCTTACCAAATTAGAGGATCATTGTCTCAGATCAACTGGATTGATGACTTGTTTGATCCATCTCCATGTTGTCCTTAACCCCTGTGGATTAGATTCAACTCAGATCATTCCTCAATCTCTGCCTCCCTCCTATCCGATCAATGCATATTTTACTCTTTTTATTTTTAAAGAGTCTCCTCCTCTTACGCCAGCTTGGGTTTGAAGACAACAAATAGGAGAGATTTTCTCAACCAACATTCTAATGTTGAAAAATTATTTAATAATAAATAGCCTATGGTTGGAGGATTTCAACCACCTCCCTTGATTTACTCCACAAGCTTCCTAACATGGGATTCTTAACTGACTTTTACCTTTTCCACTCTTTTTACTTTTAACAATTACAATTACTCCTCCTTATATAACATGTTGGAAGGAAAATATAATAATTGGAATTTGAATTTAAACATGACTAGAGCTTACATGCCTAGTGAAAACTAATCCCAACTTAACCATGTCTTGCAAGAAGATGTATGTAGATGCTCCTACATCATACTCTCCCTCTAGAAATAATTTGAACCTTAGTTCAAATGAGATATCTCCTCAATGTTTTAGTCTTCACTCTATCCCTGGATCCCAAGGTCTTGTTGCCGATACTAATGCTTGTCTTTGTTTGGAATAGTCTTTATCTTTCATCTTCTTGCTTTTCTTCCTTTTTTGGTATGTTCTTCTCCTCATCTCCTTTTCAACTGCCATCTCCTACTTCCATGCTTCTTCATCTTCATACATGTCTTCTAGATCTTCTTGTTGTTCTTCTTGTTTCGTGAGCTTCTCCAATGACTCATGTATTTCATTCACTTTAACAACCTTCATACCTGCATACAAAACATTCAAAGCCACCTTAGAATCAAAATCTTTAGGCCATGAAGCCTCTTGGTTCTCTTCACATTCTTGCTCCTTGATCAAAACTATCCTTGCTTCTTTGCTTTGCTCTTGTCTTATTTCACTCTTCCCAATGGTGTCTTCACCATGGCTTGTACCTTCATTCATCTTTCTTGAATGACCAAATAGCTCCTCCAACATTCTCAACTCTTCCTTTACTAAATCTCATCTATATCACTATCTTCATCAAACTTGGGCTCATCACTCACAAGGATTACTTGTCCTTCACTAGCCTTACTCTTCATCTCATCCTTTCTTAGCTTGTCTTCACATAAACTAACTTCTTCATTAATATACTCATCAAAACCAATTGGAGCAATATTACCTTGTGTTTCCTTGCTCTTTTCAACTTCTCTTTGAAGCCATCTTATTTGTTCTTTGTTTTCAGTGAGGCATTGCTTTGCTGCATATTCTCCCCTTTCCTCATCATCCATCCATTTAGAACTCTCTTTTTGCTGCATATTAGTCCACATAGCCACTTTCCATTTTTCATTTCTCATGAAAATATCATTAAAGGATTTAAAAACATCATCATAAACAATTTGTTTACCTTTTACCTCTTTGGTATACCTCTCAAGCATCATGTCCTCATGGAATGCCTCTTCCATACTCACCATCTCACCTTCATTCTCTTGGTTTCTTGAATCACCTTCAATCCTCCTCCATTGAATTCTTGGTGTTGTTGCCTCAACACTCACATCTTCTCTCTTTGCCTTCTTAGGCACCCATACTTGTTTCTCCTTCTTATCATTTGTCTTCTCAAACCATGTAGGCATCCTACATCCATGTTCTTGTACCAACACTTCCTGTTGCTTGGGAGTTTGCTTCTTCCACCATTTAGGTATCACATATCCATGGTTAATTAGAAACTTCACCTTTCTCTTTGCTTCTCTAACATGTATATCAAAAATTTCATGCTTATAAGAAAAATCAATTTTTGAATTCACCTTTACCTCCTTAATGGACTGCTCCATTAGTTCTTTGACTTGCATAGCTTCTTGATTGTTTGTACTTTCTTCTTCATTTATGCTTGACTATTCTCTTTCCTCTTCTTGGATTTCAATGGAATCATGGGATTCATCCTCATCTTCTATCTCTTCTCTTGCTTGTAGGGGTTCCTCAACACCTCCCTCATGCATTAACCAATGCATCTCTTCTTCTTTATCAACAACATCAAACTTTTTCTTTTCTCCTACACATTCACTTGTGTACTTGGTGTCTTCTCTTGCACCAATCTCTTCATTCTTCAAGGCCCTTCTCTTGACCTTCATAAGGCTGCTCATACCTACAATTACCCATGAAAAGACAACATTAGATATAAAAATAAGAGACCACAAGGTCCCTATGAGTGCTCTCTTAATGGACATTCTCATATTTCCAAGTGCTCTTCCTACCACTTCATATTTTCTTTCTTCTCTTCTCTTGTTCTCCTCAATGAGAACATTTTTCACAATCTCTTCCTCTTGTTGCTCACTTGGCAACCTACTCATCCTCTTCAAGCCTCTATGGGCTTCTCTCTTCTTGGAAACCTCATTTTGCCTTCTTCTCCTCTTCATTAGGATATTTTTTGGCCACCTTAATCTTTTCCTCATTGGCCATACCCATGCTTGCTTGTCCATCTGCATCCAAGACTCATATCTATCTACTAAATTAGTTAAATCTCTTTTCAAACTATCAATCTCTTTATCCATTTCAATACTATTCATACCTTTCTTCTTTTGGATACTTGATTTCTTCTTAGTGCCCTCATGTACCTTGCTACTCTACTCTTTTCTCAGCAATATTTCCATTTCTGAGATCTTCACCCAGGTCTTTTCCACCTTGGTCTCTTGATCCATTTAGGTCCACTTGTCTCACCCAAGCCTTTCTCCTTGACTGGTCTTTTGACAATCTCTTTGATCTCACCTAGGCCTTTTGCATCCTAGTCTTTTGATCCTTTTCTCAATCCTGTAGCAACTTATTAGTAAACATGCTCAATTACCAAATCCTAAGAACTTCAAGCTCTGATACCAAAAATGATGCACTATCATCAGACTACTAACAACAATATTGATAAACGCGCTGTTCTAAAAATACCATCTGGGTTTAACTATTTTCCATTCACTTTCCATGCTCATGTCCTCTCTCTGTTTAGGGGATAATTTTATTATCTTCAAGGCATACTATTGGTCGGAAGCCAGAACAACCTTGTAGACAACTCTTTTTGCCCCTTTACTAATTTCATACTTCTTATCTAGATATTTTCTTGCTTGCAAACATTGGTATAGTTTGAAGGGCAATTTTGCAGCAGTTTTAGGGGATAAAAATCTCCATAAAAATCACAGCTACTATGAAACAAGCAAACATAACTAATCTGATGATAATGATGACTATATAGACTATGCCAAGATGTTTGCTCTCCTTCACAGAGAGAGGAATATGTCCCATGCAATTATAGAAACTCCCATCATTCTCTATTACACAAAAGATTGGATTTCTAGTAAATGAGCTTGAAGGCGAATTCAATAGCTTAAACCATGACTTGGGTATGCATCTTGTGAGTTGATTATTGGAGATGTTTACTTTGTCAAGGAACAATAGACTATCAAACGTAGATGGAATTTACCTAGAGAGAGTATTTTATGATCAATCCTTTAAAACTCAGGCCATTCATAAATTTGTTCACAGTTGGACTTAAAAATACATGTAAATCTCAAAATTATCTCATACTTTCATTATACAGACATACATACATATGCCAGGCCTACATCCTTACACATAGGCATTTCTCCAATAGTTTCTTGCCTTTGGCACACACTTCTTGACCCTTCTATTGCTTAAGCTCCCATAGATCATCTGCAATGCAAAAGCCTCCTCCATATAGGGCTATGTAATTCACATATACCAGTCTTTAACATGTTAATTTTGTATTGCCAAAAAGTCTTTACAAACATGCATCCATTCAATTTACAATAAAATAGGAAAAAGCCCCTCATTCATAGGCTATCTACTTTTCTCCATCATCTCTCCTCAATGACTGCACTCTCTTCAACCTCCACTGATTTGAACTCATGCATTGAATTCACCTTCTACCTCACAAAACAACTCAATCACATTGCATAGATCATGGGGATTAACTCACTTCCAAACAGCTTGAACGAACTTCATATCTTCTCAGTAACATTGATCTTATCAAACCTTACCAAATCAGAGCTTCATCACCTCAGATCAACCAGATTGATGACTCATTCGATCCATCTCCATGTTTTCCTTAACCCCTATGGATTAGATTTAACTCAGATCCTTCCTCAATCTCTACCTCCCTCTTATCCGATCAATGTATATTTTACTCTTTTTTTAAAGAGTCTCCTCCTCTTACGCTAGCTTGGGTTCGAAGACAACAAATAGGAGAGATTTTCTCAACCAACATTCTAATGTTGAAAAATTATTTAATAATAAATAGCCTATGGTTGGAGGATTTCAACCACCTCCCTTGATTTACTGCACAAGATTCCTAATGTGGGATTCTTAACTGACTTTTACCTTTTCTACTCTTTTTACTTTTAACAATTACAATTACTCCTCCTTATACAACATGTTGGAGGGAAAATATAATAATTGGAATTTGAATTTAAACATGACTAGAGCTTACATGCCAAGTGAAGACTAATCCCAACTTAACCATGTCTTGCAGGAAGATGTATGTAGATGCTCCTACATCATCCCTCCTCAATTGAAAATGTAAATCTTTGTTTCAAACATAAACTTAAGGCCCATCAACCTCCTCTAAGAAAACTGTCGACTAACTATTTATATAAGGATCCATGGGGGCATGAACATCCATACATGGTAAGTGAACATATTGATGAAGATGAGGGAAAATAATTTTAAAGAGCTAAGGTCCTAAGCCTACAAAGAGAAAAAATAAAATCATGACTAGAACTTTATAAATTAGGTGAGGATATGGCTCCAATTATATTTTTAGTTCCTATTGTTTCTAAAAATCTATTTGTGTTGATTATTTTTCCCTTTTATATATACTCATTTGATCCAATCTCTCTTGGACATGATATCTTACCATCCCTAGTGGTTCCCAAAGTTGAAGTTATTTCTTCAAGTCTTATTATCTTTACAACCCCAATTATTTCTATTATTAAGGTTATTTCCTCAACACTAATTATCTCTACTTGCACTATTATTACCTCTATCACCATACCCTTAGTTTCCCCTGAGTCTAAAAGGGTTCATACTAATAATAATAAGGGAGCCCTTGTAAGTGTACAAATACATGTGTTTTTTAACCAATTGGACTTGACAATGTCTTCTTCTAGTCCTATCCAAACCATTGTTGTAGTTTCATCCAAGAAGTTTACAAAGAAGAAGCATGTATACACAGTTAATCTAATGTCATAGTTTAGTGTTATTTACTAGTCTAAGATCATTTGGTCATCACTAAGAGACTACTACCATGGACACTCAGCCAATCAAATCCACTCAGTTGGTGATCTCAAAGTCAACCAAAAACTTGGAAGCTAAAACCTCCCAAAGGCTTAATATAACAATAACTAGGTTTACCACTATAAGTTTGATCTTTGACAAATATACATGAATTATTCAAAGAGTCAAGAATAGGAATACCAAAGATTATTTAGGTAGGGGCATAGTTTTAGAAGAGACACAAGATGTTTTCTATTTATCCAAGGGAAAGAATAGGATACTTGGTTAGTCTCCTTACAATGAAGATTTTAAATATTATTTAGAGACACATAAATAATCTTTATTATAACTTTATGAGGGGAATGAGCAATACATAAGAAATATATGAAAAGAATTAGATGAAGTCTGGGAATAAAAATAAATTGTTCATATTCCTAGAGAAATTAAGGGAGATGTCTATAATGTATCCTTGAGATTATACAATGTGCTAGATGTTATTGGTTTAATGAGATCTGAATTAATTCCTCATATTATTAAGAGAACCATATTTTTCAATATTTGAATAAGGATGAAAATAAATTGAAATTTATTATTTTATACACAACCAATACTTATATCCATTTAAACTTGACAAACCATTGGAGGCATTGAATGCCCTAAATTTGGTCCTCATATGAACATGGGAGGTAAGAGTGTAGGTTGCAAGTGTAGAGGCATTTATCCCAAAATTCATAGAACATGAAAAACTAGTTTTGTAGATTTTGGAGGAATTAAACTTTCCCAGGCTAGAGACTCTATAAGGTAATTAATAAGTAGAGTCATTTTTTATCATCTCCTTTAGCAAGCTTTGGCCAGTTTCAAACAAAGTCTTTAATGGATGGCATTAGATTAAATTAATATCAAGCTAATTTTTTCAATGATTAATGCTATAGAAGTTGAAATGACTTGGGTTAATTTTAAAGCCACCAAATTTGAACATGCATGATTAATGGAGAAATTAAATAGGGTACATCATCCACCTCTTATGAACATGGAAATAATTAGATTTCAAAATGCAGTTGGTTTCAAATTTTACTAGGAGTTAGAGGTGAAAAAAAGGCTAAGATTGTAGATTGTATCTCGACTCCACCTTCTAGCTCAACTCTACCATCAACTGTAATTATTATTACTACATTGAGTTCATCCATGAAATCACTAATTTTTAATAAACCTTAGTTATTTAAAATTAATTTTGTATGTAATTTTACATGTAATATTAATCTATTTAATTATAGGTTATTCATACTACATGTATGTATGTGGTAGTTAGATTAAGAAGTTTATAAGCATGCACACATTACATGGAATCATACTAGTTAATCTATTATTTGACAAAATTGTGATCAACTATCATTGTACATGATTTTTTAGCTTCAAATTGGAAATAAGGTTCTGATTATTAACATGTAACTTGATGTTTTGCATGAAATTGGAGGATGAGGTAACCCTTCTAAAAATCTATTTATACATGTAAATGCCTCTTTTCAAAGGGTTGGAAAATTATCAATATAGGAATAACTCATGTTGTTATTATCATGCAACTATCTAGATGCATTTCCATTCTTATTCTATGTAATTAAGTGTTTATTTTCTTATTTGTTTGATTTAGTAATTTAAAGTGTGTAATAGTTATTGAGAAACCCTTTTGTTTTCACTAATATTTATTGGTTTAATATGTGCAACAACTATTAAATAATTAGTAAGTATTATTGATTATACAAAAATAGATTGACTGTTTCAAATTTTTAGAATGTGCAGTAGTGTTTTATTTGATATAGTCTTCTAGGTGTGAGAAACAACTTCCTTAGATACCTTTCTAAACTAAGCTATAATATCCTAAGTAAGGGTGTGCAATATCTAATTTTTGAGGTGTTGTCAATGATATCTCCTAGGTGTCCAAGAATGTCCATAAGGTGTAAAATAATGTTCCTATGGTGTCATGTATTATTTAAGGTCAATGGCAAAGTGTGCCTTAGTGATCATGCATGGAACTTGTAGGGTTTTCTTGGTTAGGCAAGGTGATGGATATTAGTGATGTTTTGAAAATGTTTGAGGGTAATATAAGGTGTTAATAATGATTATAAAACTTGTTTAATTTAAATTAACTCATTACAATAACCTTGTGAATGTTTAGGTTAGCCTAGTCACTTTTGACATATCCTCTTGAGTAAGCAAATTGATGATGTCAAAATTTGCACGTGTGAAAGTGTCAAAGTAAAATGATCACATGGGTTTGTTTAGGTTTATTCCTAGTTCATGTGTTTAAAATTTTATGTCTTGACATGAACCCTATCAAATTTTATGAGGGTGAAAATATGGTCTCCTAGGCATATTTTTCTATTTTCCATACTTAGCCAAATTTACATTAAAAAGTGATTGTTGGAACTCAAATATTTGAATTTACAAAGGAAAACTAGTCCTGACTATTTTAGATATAAATTTTTATGGAGGATGAATTCAATGGTGGTATTAAATTAAAAATGGTAGAGAAATTCAAGGTCTATCTAGGAAAAATAATTTGGAGGTTTGACTAATAAAACAACTACAATTATTATGATTCAAAGTTGACAAAGGGTTTGACCTTCTTCTGAAAATGACCCAAGAAGGATGTTTGAGTTTTTGTTGATGGTGTTTGGATGTTTCAAGGTGACTTATCAATTGGAGAGTGTTTTATAATCTTTTAAGATGATTTGTATAGATTTTTTAGGTTTGACCAATCCATGTTATGTATAAACAAATGCTCACAAGTTGACTATTTATTTGTTCATGATGTTTTTGTGACGAAGGTAAATAATCGATAGGTTTTGCATATGAAGAGGTGAGTATGGATGAATGAAATCACTTGAGGGTGTCTTACGAGACATTTTGTGATGACTTATGGGATTTTATGTGGACTTGTGTTCCAATTTGTGATTGATAATGTGCTAAAGGGGTGAATAGGTCTCCATGAGACCTATAAGGGCTGCTAAGGCCTAATTAAAAGGTGTAGCTACTAAAGGGTGACCCATGGATGTTATGTACAACCTATGAAGGTTATATTTAGTTATGTATGAATGGATAGAATCCTTAATAGTTAAGTAAAGTGTTATTTTTGACCAAGAAGGTGATGGTCAACTTTACTCTATAAAGAACTAAATCAAAGGTGATGGTTTCTAGAGTTATTAAGCAAAGAAAAGAGAAGATTGATTATGATTTTTGGATGCATCAAAGATAAAAATAGGTTTAGGAATGTGTGCATGACTTATAGGTCATAATTCTTATGTTATAATAATGTACTTGTAGGTTTGAATATTTAGGATGAATGAAGAGGTCTAGAGTGATCCAAAAGGGTGTTTTGGATGCATTGATTATGTGTGAAAACTTCAGAGAGATGAAGAGTTGAATAAAGGTGTTATATATTATTTTTCCATTAGATTGAAAGGCAATCAAATTTCTATAGCTATTGATTTCATAGGTGTTATGTGGGTTCTCAACATCTATAGCAAGTTGGTGATTGTTCATGCTTAGGGTTGGGTGATCCTTGTAAAGTGGGTGCTTCACTAAAATTTCTCATGGTTGTGATCATATGATAGGACAAGTAGTCCATGTATTTTTAGGCTTGAGAGTGGGTTTTATTACCCATGAGGGTTTCCCAAATAATTCATGTGTCATATGCTTGATCTTGAATTGTCTTTCTTGTTCACTGGTATGAATAACTTGTATACTTTATGAATGCTTGTGATGATTGATCAAGGGTTTGAGAGGATTGGAGTTAAATTTTTTATTATCTTACATAATTGATTCACCCTTCCCCTCTCAATTATTTTACCTCTAACAATTATTATTAGAGCCATACCTTATTTACAAGTTTAACCACTTAAAGGTGATCTAAGGTACACTATGACAAGTCAACATATGTAGGGTTTCTATACAAATCAAGAATAATTTTTTAATGAGTCTAATTATTATTTTTGGAGTGAAATTATGAGGACATACATCATGTTTCTAGGGTTTGATATATATAAATGTATTATGGATTGTTATACTACACCAACTCTTCCTCCAACTAATGCAGCTGATAAGAAGATAAGTGAGAATAACTCTAAATCTATGAATGTTATCATTTATGTCCTATTAGAGTTTGATTTCACCAAAAGTGATCCACTACAAGTCTACAAAGAAAATTTGGGTCAAATTTCAAACTATTTATGAAGGGGATTAAAAGGTCAAGTGGCTAAATTATAGACTTACCAAACTCAATTTGAGTGGCTCAAAAGGAGAGAATATATTATGGCATCCTATATTTTAAGGGTTGATAAAGTTACAAACATGACCAAAGGTCTTGGAGAGGATATTGAGGAAGCTATTATGGTACAAAAGTTGTTAAGCTCTCTTACCCTCAAATTTGATTCAAAAGTATCAACTATAAAAGAAAGTCATGATCTCACTTAGATGAAGATGGATGAATTGCATGGCATTCTTACTACCTATGAGATGAGAGTCAATGAGGACAGACATCCTAAGAAGGAATCAACATTCAAGGTAATTAAGGAGATAAAAGCTAAGAAGAACATGTTAAGTATTGAATATTTTTATCTCAATGAATATCAACTTGAAGAAATGATTGTAAGAAAATTGAATGTAGGATAAGGTAAGTATGAAGGAAAACTTCATTTTAAATGTTTTTCATGTGGTAAAGTTGGTCATTTTATAGTTAAGTACCCTGATAGAGGTAATTATAAACATAACTAAAGCCCATAAAGAATCTCATGAGTATGAACACATGAAACCTAAGGGTCCTAGTAAGTATAGAAAAGGATAAATGACAAGGAGTCATACAAAGGAAGTAAGATCCTTTACCATGAAGAATAAATTAACTCCTATATAGAATAAGAAGAAAACACATCAGACAGTGATGATTCATTTCATGATGAGGACAAGGAGACACTATTCATGGATCTTGGTGATGATGAAAGTGAATGTTATTTAGGTATAGGTCTCTTTGGTGGAGATAGCCAAGAGGAATAAGATGAGAAAGTCACTCTTGAAGATAGATATATGAATACCTTAGAATAAATGAAGCTACTACAAGGCAAGAATACAAAATAAGCTTCCTTTCTCAAATCCCATGAGGAGTAAATTGGCCTCTTTGAAGAAAGTTTGAGTAATGAAGATAAGGATAATGATGACATCACTGAACATCTTGAAACTTGGGTTTGTGACCTATCTAAAGAGGTAAAAAAATTAATGATGAAGAGTTTGTCAAATGCAAATCATAAATAGATTCTTTATAGGAGAAACTAGATCAAGCTATAAGCAAGCTTGAGACATTTCATAAATTTCAAAAAAGTATAGTCGATCTTGATGACTTATTAAGTAGTTAAAAGGCCTTAAAGGATAAGTTAGGTCTAGGGTTCAAAGAAGATAATGAGAAGGATAAAAGGATTGAGATGATCCACATCCCCTCTCAAGGATATGTCTCCATGCTGAGGTGATCATCACACACCATGTGTCTGACTGGGAATCACCTCAGGTGCTTTAGTGACTAGCCATATAGGGATCTAGAAGAGGACCCAGATCACTCTAGAGCTTTTAGTGTGATGGTTAGTCCTCTATTGGTATCATAGCTAGGTCTCAAGGTTGAGACCCATGGATGCTGGTGGGAATGATCCACACATCCCTTCTCAAGGATAGCAATACACTACTACCATGTGTTTGACCAAGTTATACCTCAAGTGCTTCAGTCCCTAGGCCATATAGTGGTTTGAAAGAGGACCCAAATCACTCCAAAGATTTTGGCATGATAGTCAATCCTTCTATTGGTATCAGAACTAGGTTTCAAGGTTGAGTCCCACAGAAATGGTGGGCATGATCCACACATCCCTTCTCAGGGATAGTGATACACTACTACCATGTGTCTGACCAAGTTCCACCTTGGTTGCTTCAATCCCTATGCCATATAATGGTCTGGAAGAGGACCCAAATCACTCTAGAGCTTTTGGCATGACAACCAGTCTTTCTATTAGTATCACAGCTAGGTCTCGAGGTTGAGACCCATAGAAGTTGGTGGGCATGATCCACATCCCTTCTCAAGGATACGTCTCCCCATTGAGGCAATCATCACATGCCACATGTCTGATTAAGAATCACCTTAGGTGCTTTGTGGTTGGGATGTGTGGATCATGCCCACCAGCTTCCATAGGACTCAACCTTGAGACCTAGCTCTGATACCAATAGAAGGACTAGTCGTCATGCTAAAATCTATGGAGTGATTTAGGTCCTCTTCTAGACCACTATATGGCTTAGGGACTAAAGTAGCTAAGGTAAAATCTAGTCAAACATGTGGCAGGAGTGTATCACTATCCCTAAGAAGGGATGTGTGGATCATGCCCACCAGCATCCATGGATCTCAACCTCAAGACCTAGCTCTGATACTAATAAAAGGATTGGTTGTCATGCCAAAAGCTCTAGAGTGATCTAGGTCCTCTTCTAGACTATTAAATGGCCTAGGGACTAAAGAACCTAAGGTGAACCTAGTCAAACACGTGGTAGTAGTGTATTTCTATCCCTGAGAAGGGATGTGTGGATCATGCCCACTAGCTTCTGTAGGACTCAACCTTGAAACCTAGCTCTGATACTAATAGAATGACTGACCATCATGCCAAAAGCTTTGGAGTAATCTGGGTCCTCTTCCAAACTACTAATGGCCCAGGGATTGAATCACCTGAGGTGGAACCTAGTCAAACAAGTGGTAGTAGTGTTTCGCTATCCTTAAGAAGGGTTGTGTGGATCATGCCCACCAACATCCATAGGTCTTGACCTCGAGACCTAGCTCTGATACCAGTAAAGGACTGGTTGTCACACCAAAATCTCTAGAGTGATCTGGTTCCTCTTCTAGATCCCTATATGGCCAGTGACTAAAGCACCTAAGGTGATTCCCAGTTAGAAATGTGGCATGCGATGATCACCTCAGTGTGGAGACATATCCCTGAGAAGGGATGTGTATCATGAGAAGATAGTGATGTTAGATCAAAAGACTAATCGTGCTAAAGAAAATGTCAATAAAGACAAAAAAAAGTAACAATATGAATAAGAAGAATCAGACCTTAAAGGTCAATGATAAATTAAGTAATGATGGTTCTAGAAGATTGAAAACTAATACTATTAGACAAACAAATGCTATATGGTATGCCAATTTCAATGATCATTGTTACTCTTGCAATCAGTTTGGTCATAGGTCAAGAGAGTGTAGAAGACCCTTAACATATGAATTTGCTTAGAAATATGATTTTAATCATCAATCAAGAAGTATTAATAGAGTTGAGTGTTACAACTTTTAGAATATAGGGCACATTGTAAGATTTTGTCCTAATAAGATAAGAAACAATGAGCTTTTCTTCAAAAATATGATTTGCTACAAGTGTCAGAGAGAGGTCACATAGAAAGGTTCTATATGAATGATTAGTATTTTACTTTAAAGAAATTTAATCCTAACATGAAGAAAAGGAACTATAATGAATGGACGGAGACCTAAGGAGGTGAATGAAAAATAGGCTCAAAATGGATTATTTGTCCTAATAGAATTGGTAATAAGTTCAAGATTCAAAGAACAAGCCTTATCCTCTCAAATGGATAAGAAGATTAAGCAATATTTCAAGCTTGAGTGAAAGAATGAAGTCAAAGATTCATTCAAAGCTAATTTGATGATGAAACAAGACTGTAAGTCAAATAAGAGCATGGTATATGGGAATATACTAAATTTTGGGACCTTTAGTCCCTATATGATAATATAATGTCTCTAATTATGCTTCTTAAGAGACATATTTCATGTGTAAAAGCAAGTATATGTGCTCTAGGTGATGAACAAAATACAAAGGTATGTAGAGTTGTTGATTGGTATTAAAGACAAATACCATTTTGATATAGAATTGATGATCTATTATTATCAATACTTATGCTGATCATATAATGTCTTTTTTAAGGGGGAAAAACATTTTAATAATCTTACTCTAGAGGTTTATGATGGAAATCTTCAAGAAACTCATTTAGGGACATTGGTCCTAAAAGCAAAATCTAGTCAAGCTTAGTTCAATAGGTCAAATCATGAAGTATGAATGTGAGGTTGGTATGGAGTATGTAGAGGATGTGCCTAAGTGTATTCCATGTTTTTTCATGTATTATATTGGTCACAAGTAACATTAATGACCATTTGTTCCATTTGACCATTTTAGTCAGTGTTCACTGCTTAGTGAGTGTTAATCTTCTAAATTTGATGCTTTTAAGGTCTAAGAAGCTAACCAAGTGTGGAATTCAATTGAATTTGATGTGTATAGGTGAAATAAGTGATATAGAGATGTAAAAATACTACCATGATATATCTATAGTGTTTTGGCATGTGATTATTTTGTACATAGGGTCTACAGGCACAAAATGATTGGTTCCAAGTGTTAAATAAATATTGGTGGGAATTCAAGCTAACTTTCATGCATAAAAATGTTTTTTAACCTCATTAAAGTATTATATATGTGGTTTGAAATTTTTAAGGTGTCTTAAAGATAATATAAAGATTTTTCATGCCTCTTAGGTATCACATTTTGTGCATAAGGAGTAGGAAGCTAAAAACCATTTCATGGTTATATGGGTTCCCATAGGATTTTGACCTCAAAAACTAATCTATAAGTCTGAATTTATTACCTCATAGTGTGAGAGAAGTTTTAAAAGTTGGTGTTGATTATAAGGTGGTAATTTGAACCTATTTATTTTTATGCCCTAGTTTTTTCACCATGTGAGCTGGTGACCTTCCCTATGGATTTGAGACTTGAGGTTTCTTAATAAATTTAAATGGATAAAATGGTACTCATAATGTCTTTTAAATTTGTTTGTATTTTCATATTTTATCCTATGGATAATGATTTATGCAAATGGAGGGTTAATTGATAGGTCAGTTTGTGAAAGAACTATGGTGCATAAGAAGAGTTAGTTGATGATTTTTGTAATTCATGAGGAGGAATATGATAGTATTATATATATCAAGTTTCAAACCATGAGAGTGAATACAAATAAATTTATGGGCTCTGTAAGGTTTAGGTAGGGCAACAAGGCCTCTAACTAAGGCTAGTATGAATAAGTGATGTTTTTGGTCATTTTATCCAAAATACCAAGGTGTTATTATTATAATATGTTTTTTTAAATCCATTTTAAACATATTTATATTTTGAGAGTGGATTGAACATCTATTGGAGATCATGGTGTTGATTTATGAGAGATAATTTAAAGGCAATTATGAAATTTTATCATGGTTAGAGATGGTCTAAAAGTGCTCAAAAGGAGCCTAAGGTAAATATACTTAGGGGGATTACCTCTCAATGTTATTAACATTTGATCACTTCCATTTTATTTTTATTATGTGTTTATTATTCATATAATATGGCATGGTATAGATGGTGTGTTATTAATGAGCAAAACTATGCAGATCTAGTAAGGAATGATATTCACAATGATAGGGGAGTTTATATAATATCTTATAGGAGTTCCATTATTGATGTTGGATTTTAAAATATGTAAAAAAAAAATTAGGTCCTTAGGATTAGCAGGTGATCCCAATTTATCATTGTGTTAAAGGGGGAGAAAGTGTTTACAGAGAAAGGAGTATGTGCATAGTTTTGTGTTGGTGTTAACATCAATGACAAAAGGGAAGATTGTTAAGGTGTTTTAAATTATGTCTAAAAGGTGTAAAATAATATGAATAATGTGGAAAATGATTTTCATTTGGTGTCATGTATGTTATAATGTTAATGATAGAGTTTTCCTTAGTGATCATGCAGGGAGCTTGCAGGGTTTCTGGGTTAAGCAAGTTGATGGATGTTGGTGATGTGTTGTCCATGTTTGAGGGGTCATATAAGCTGTCAATAATGATTTGGGAACTTTTTCAAGTGAAATTAATTAATTATAATAGCCTTTTGAATGTCTAAGTTAGCCTAGTCACTTTGATAAATCCTCTTGAGTAAGCATATTGATCACATCAACATTCACACATGTGAAGGTGTTAAAGGAAAATGGTCACATTGGTTTATTTAAGTTTGTGCCTAATTCATGTGTTTAAAATTTTATATCTTGAAATTAATATTATAAAAAGTTATAAAGGTGTAAATATGGTGTCCCAGGCATATTTTTTTGTTTTCCATAGCCAAATTTGCATTAAAAAGTGACCGTTGGAATTTAGATATTTGAATTTACAAAGGAAAACTAGTCCTCACTATTTTAGCTATAAATTTTTATGGAGGATGAATTTTATGGTGGTATAAAAATAAAAATGGTAGATAAATTTAATAACTATCAAGTAAAAATAATTTGGTTATTTTATTGATAGTATAGCTACATTTATTATGATCAAAATTTGATTAAGGGTTTGACCTTCTTTTGCAAATGACCTAGGAAGGATGTTAGTTTTTTTATGGTGTTTAGATGTTTTAATCTTAATTATAAACTAGAGAGTGTTGTAAAATATATGAAGATGATATGTATGGATTTTGGATGTACCAATCCATATTCTATATAAAAAAATCCTCACAAGTTGATTGTTTGTTCATTCATGGTGTTTTGTGAGGAAGGCAAATGATTGATAGATTTTGTATATAAAGAGGTGAGTAGGGATGAATGTAAGAAATTGAAGGTGTCTTAGGGGTCCTATGGTAAGATATTATGGTTTTTTATGTGGCCTTGTGTTCCTTTTTTTTTTGATAATGTGCTAAATAGGTTAATAGATCTTAATGAGACCTATAAGGGCTACTAAGGCCTAATTAAAAGGTGTAGCCGCTAAAGGATAACCCATGGATGTTATGGTTGACTTATGAAGGTGGTATTGAGATATGTATAAATTTTTTATAAGCCTTAAGTGTTAAGGAAATTCTTATGGCTAACCAAGAAGGTGATGGTCAAGTTTACTCTATAAAGAGCTAAATCAAAGGTGATGGCTTCTAGAGTTGTTGAACGAAGAATAGAGAACTTTGAGTGTGATTGGTGGATGGATAGAAGATAAAAATAGGTTGAGGAATGTGTTAATGACCTATAGGTCATAATTATATTATTATAATAGTGTAATTATAGGTTTGAATATTGAGTATGAGCGAAGAGGACTAGAGTGATCCAAAAGGGTGTTATGGATGCACTGCTTGTGTGTGAAATATTGAGAGAGTATGAAGAGTTGAAAAAGGTGTTATACATTATTTATCCATCAGATTTAAATGAAATAAAAGTTATAGATCTATTGATTTTATAGGTGTTGTGTGGTTGTTCAACATCTAGAATAGGTCGGTGCTTGTTCATGCTTAGGGGTGGGTAATCCTTGTGAAGTTGGTGTTTCACTAAAAGGTCTCATGTTTTTTATCATATTATAGTATAATTAGATCATGTTTTTTAGGCTTAAGAGTGGGTTTTATTCCCCATGAGGGTTTCCCACATAATTTATGTGTTATGTTCATGATCTTGCATTATCTTTCTTATTCATTATTATGAATAACTTGTAAGTTTTATGAATGCTTATGGTGATTTATCAAGGGTTTAAAAGGATTGGAATTGAATTTTGGATTATATTTCATCATTTATTAACCCCCCCCACCCCACTTCAATTATTTTACCTCTGACACTACTATAAAATGAGAAAAATTTAGTTGAGATGTTTGATTTCCTTATATCACATCTTCCTAGACTACATAATTATATTTGTATGTGAGTGTACAATAGTTACTATCAGTAATCATTAGTTCTAAAACACTTATCCATAAAGAAATTAACCTTGGAAGCAATCCCTGGAGAGCATAGGGCCTTATTTTTTTCTCTACCTTTCCCTATTTTTTGGAGTTTCTTTAATTGAGATCTATTGACTTTAGAATAAGGTCCATCTATATAACTTAGCTAGGTTTTAATTTTATTATAAGGTTTCATTTAATCATATTCACACCCAATTAACAACATGCATGCTCAACCTACTATTCCACCACCTAGTTGTTTAACCCATACCTTTAACTCATTCCCTAGAGCAGAGTTTACCTCCATTAAGATCCTAAAAAATTAGAGTCTACCTCAATAAATATAAGGCTGTACATAAGACTGATATTAATAGAAGAAATGTGGGGCTATAAGGAAGGCCACTTTTATGCCTTCCTTAGTGAGAGGTTATCCCATATGTTTGAGTTGCACTTGAGACACCCAAGAGAGATACTAGGTCTAGATCCCAAACCAATCTTTTGGTTTCACCTTTTTCATTACATTAAATGCCTAGATCTACAATAGTTATTCATGTGGTACTTTGTGCCAGGACACCTTATACAATAATAAATATCTATCATATTAATAATCTTATGGATCAACCACCCTAGTTAGTCAAATCAACTTTTTCCATCACAGGGATGTGCATAATTTTCTAAGGAATCTAGAGAAGTATATACTTTCTTTATCCCCTTTAGGAGGAATAATGATAGAGGATCATATCAAGTCTTACAAGGATCTTTTGAGGTTAATTAATGTCATTGATGAAGATGTTCCATGTAGGCTTTTCATAATAATATTATATAATGATGCTTATGATTAGTACATAAATATTTAAAAGAACTCAATTACTTCTTATAATGCATTTTAATTAATGTTTTTTGCCCAATTTGATAGCTTACCATCCCTAGTTTGGTGTATCAATATTTAAATAGTATGAAGATGAACCCTAATGAACCAATATGAGATTTAAATGTAATATTTCAAAAGATGTACACCTACTTGATTCTAGTCTATAAACTAGATCAAAATCTAACATTGTATATCTACAATAATGCCTTGGATCTAATTACTGCAATGTTTTTGTGAAGATCTGATTCTACCAACACTCTAGCATTAGCATATGAAGAAGTTATCAATATTGATATATATTTTAATCCTTGTGTACTAGGAAATGCTAAAATCAATGTTGGTTTCCCAACTTTGGATAAAGTGCCTCATGTGAATCAAAATGTTATCATATTTAACTAGAGTCAATTATATACACTACCTCCTCTGATTTATCTAACACCAAATCATAATTATGGTTATATGAATAATCATATATAGATTAATGGTCATCATCAAAATTAGAATTCAATCACATCCAATCCTATAGTTACACAGGGTGTGGATTCAACCAAATTAGAATTGTATTGTGTAAAAATAATGGTCCAAAAGCTGAGCAATGACTTCTTGATCATGCAGAAAAGGATGGGTAATACTACTGGTTAGAATAATAATCAAAATTTTAGGTTTCAAATATATAACATACCTTTCAATCTATCTATAAATAATGTAGAAAAACAATAGCTAAATAAGTTTTCATAAATTAATATAATGGAAAACACTCTACCCTATTGGTTTAGAGTTTGTAATACATCGCAACATGGTGAAATTAAGTGTGTTTAATTTTTTTTAGCATTTTAAATCTTCCAATGGGAGATGGTGAGGTAGGATTTGATGAATAACCCACCAAAATTCCCCCATGAATCTATATCCTCAAACACTACTATGGTTTTTGAAACTAATGAGTTTCCATTCCCAATAGAGGAGGACAATATACCATAGAATAATTATGATGATATACATGCCTTCCAATAGTACCAAAAAGTCAATTATAATATAAATTAAAAACATCCATTCACAACATCTACTCCAAATAATATCATTATTCAACCAAATTTGAAGGTTGATAATAATATGCATCCCTAAAAATGGAATGATTAACCCCAAAATAAAGAGGATCAAAGAAAAGGAGGAGACACCATTATTTAAGACATGAATAGTATTAAGGAAAACACCACTCTTCATGAATTATCTCAGATCACTAAACAGAAGGAGCTCTTATGGAGGTCTATCATAGGAAAGTCTGCTATAAACAATACAAAGGCTAGTTATAAAAAGATCATATACAAGAGTAAGCCAAAAATTCCTCCTTTCTTATTGACTATCAAATAATTTGGAAGTAATTTTCAAAATTTCTTAGTACATTTTATAGCTTTGGCTACTATGATGCCAATTGTTATTTGTCAAAATCTTGGATTGAATCCAAGCCTATCAAAGAGCATGATTTTATAGCTAAACAAATAGTGGTGCCTATAGTTAGATAACTGAATAATGTATGCATTCAAGTCATATCTAAGCCATGTTTGCATATGACTATTGACATACTTGTGGTGGATATATTAGAGGGATATAGACTCCTCCTAAGTAGATATTAGTCAAACACATTGATTGGGTATATAGTAACAAACTTATCTCATATTTGATTTCGATGGAGAGGTATTGAAAACTAGATTTTAATTAATTAGGAACCAAGAATGAATCACCACATTATAGAGTATAATAATAAGAATGAATAAATAAGCTAAAAATCTCCTAGTTTTGTAATTTATACCTTTAATAACAAGTATGAGGTACCAAAATTGGAAGTTTAGAGACCTTCCCAATTGTGGACTCTCCATTTTGATGATACAAGATTTAAACAAGGATTGGGAATCAGTGTTAAATTAGTTAATCCATAAGTTAATAAGTATCTAGAAGCATATAGGTTGTAGTTACCTTACACAAAAAATAGATCAAAATATGAATCACTAATATTGGGATTGTAGTTTTATCTCAAAAATAATGTCAAAAAACTACTAATATATGGATATTTAGAGTTGGTAATTAATTAGGTCAAGAAAAAATAACAATGCAAGTTATCAAATCTGGAAAGGAACAAACATAGAACTTGGTATTTTATTGAGTCCTTTGAGACCTTTAGTACAGTGGTTTTTCTTAGAGAATAAAATCAAGTTGTTGATTCACTGACTACTTTAGTTTCCAACTTAACAACATTACAAGAGTCTAAGGTGCAAAGGTTTTCCATCAAGCTAGTACCTTATCCATTTTTCCTGATAACATGGAAAATTTATGTCTTTAATGATGACCAATAGATTATATGATTCCTAATTAATTAATGAAATTTTGAGTATCATATCATTGATGATAAGGATATCAGTTATCTATACCATGAGGAATTAGGGGAAGTAAGAGTCATTTAGTTGAAATAAAACCATCTAATTTTAGGAATGGTTTCTTTGGAAAGGAAATTTTAACTATATTCCCAAACCCAAAAGTAAATGTATCCTAAAGTAAATGAATATGATTTAAATAAGGAGAATTTATGGGATGACTGTGGTCCAGACTACATCAACATTAGTCTCACCTACACTCTAGAAGAAATATAAAGGGTAAATTATTTACTCACCCAATATAAATATGTGATTACATGGATGTATGAATACTTGAATTTTTTAACCCAAGGATGATCACCCATATAATCCCACTGAATATATACCATAATCCATTCAAAAAAATATAGAGGTCAGTCAATCCTATCTTGGAGCCTCTCATTTAGAAAGAAGTGGAAAAGATAATAAATGATACAATAGTTTTCCCTATCAGACATTCTACTTGGGTTGCCAACTTAGTTCTAATTAGGAAGAAGAATGGGGTAATCAAACTTTGTGTTGATTTTAATAAATTGAATAATGATTCTAAGAAAGATAAATATCCATTACCTTCCTTCGACAAGATGATCAATATAGTAATTGGTTCTAGAATAATTTCCTTCTTGGATGAATTTTTTGGATATAACCAGGTGATGGTTGAATCTAAAGATAAAATGAAGAGTGTGTTTACCACAAAGTGGGGTAATTAGACATAAAAGAGGATGCATTTTGGTATAATTAATGTAAAAGCTACATTTGAATGGGTAATGGACCATGCATTCTAAATGCTGATAGGTAAATTCATAATCATTTACATGGATAAACTCATTATTTTTTCAAATAATATAACTAATCATGTAGGGCATCTACACTCAATATTCTAAAGATGTAAGAGATTTGGAATCTCTATGAACCCTAATTATATCATATTTTGTGTTACTACGGAAAATATCTTAGGCCACATTATCACCAAATAAGGAATTACAATTAACCCAGATAGAGTTTAGGGGATTTCAAAGATTACATTCCCAAATAGCAAGGAGATCAAGTCTTTCTTTGGAAAGATAAATTTCACAAAGAAGTTTATCTTGAGATTTATATATATTTTCAAACATTTAAATGTAATTATAAAGAAAGATGCTAAAGTGGAGTGGGCAATGGAGGCCCATAAGTCTTTTCAAGACATCAATGATGCTATATCTCAAGCCCTTATACTGATAAGCCCAGACTTTAATAAAGATCTTCTCTTGTATTCATTCACTTTATAATATACAATTTTCAATTTAATTACTCAGAGAAAGGATGAAATTGAACATCCTATTACATTTATGAGCAAAAATTTAATGAATTAGAGCTCAAAAATTCTATGATAGATGATCAAATATTTACCCTTATCAAAGTGGTTAAGAAATTTTGGCACTACATCCTAAGGAATAAGACCATCACCATTGTGTTAGACCTTAACATCAATCTCACTTTGAGTTATAATGAATTGGGAGAGTGTAGAGGAAAGTAGAAGGAAAAATTCTAGGAGTTTGACATATAAATTAAGCCTACCAAAATTGTTAGAGGTTAGAGCATCATTCAAGTCATGACTCAGCCTGACCCACATTAAAGAGGTTTGTGAAACCCAACTCTATAGAAGAGACTAGTATACTAACATCATTTAATATTTAATCATAGGTACTTCTTTTCCAAAACTCAATAGAGAGAAAAGGAGAGTTTTGTGGCTCAAATATACTCACTACATGATTATAAATGCAATTCTCTAGAGAATAAATTACGAAGGCATCTACTTGAGATGCAGATCCTAGGTATAAACTTAAGAAATTATGGAAAAATTACAATAAAAGATACGTATTGGTCATCTATCTAGAAACACAATAGCCTATAAGATCCTCAAAATTGGATATTATTGGCTAATAGTCTTTAAGGATACATATGTTCACGTAAGAAGATGCCATGAATATCAGGTCTTGGAAAAAATATAAGTACATGTAGTAATGTCATTACATCTTATTATCAAATAAAGACAACTTTCTTAATGGGGATTAGATTTCATCAATTTAATTAACCCAAATTCTTTATTGTGTATAGATTAATGGTCATCATCATAACCAACATTCAACAACATCCAATATTGTAGTTATACAAGGTGTGGATTCAACCAAAGTAGAATTGGATTGTATACAAATAGTGGTCCAAAAGTTGAGAAATGACTTATTGAACATGTACATGAAGATGGGTAATACTACCAGTCAGAATAATAATCAAAATTTTACATTTCAAAGATATAACATACCTTTCAATTAGTCTATAAATAATGCAAAACAACAACCCAATAAGTTGCCATAAATAAATATAGTGTAAAAAACTCTACCCAATTGGTTTAAAGTTCATAATACTTCATAACATGGTGAAATTATATGTTTTTTAATTTTTTATAGCATTTTAAATATTCTAATTGGAGATGGTGAGGTAGGATTTGATGAATAACCCACCAGATTTCCCCCATTAATATAGATCCTCAAACACTACTATGGATTTTAAAACTCATGAGTTTTCCTTCCCAAGTGAGGATGATAATGTACCATATAATGATTATGATGAGATACATTCCTTCCAATAGTACCAAAAAAGAAATTATAATATTAAGAATAAGCATCCATTCACAACATCTAATCCTCCAAATAACACCATTATTCTACCAAATTTGAAGGCTATTAATAATATAAATCCTCAAAAGTGATAAATCAGCCCTATAATAAAGAGGAACATAGTAAAGGAGGATACAAAATTATTTAAGACATGAAGAATATTAAGAAAAAACCACTCTTCATGAATTGGCTTAGATCACTAAATAGAGGGAGCTCTTGTGTAGTCTATCATAGGAAGGTATGCTATAAATAATACAAAGGCTAGTCATAAAAGATCATATATAACAGTAATCGAAAATTTCCTCCTTTCTTATTGACTATCAAATCATTTTTAAGTAATTTTCAAAATTGCTTAGTATATTTTGTAGCTTTGGCTACTATGATGCCAATTGCTATTTTTCAAAATCTTGGATTGAATCCAAGCCCATCAAAGAGTATGATTTCATAGCTAGACAAAATAGTGGTGCCTATAGTTAGATAATTAAATGATGTAAACATTCAAGTGGTATCTAATCCATGTGTACATATGATTATTGACATACTTGTGGTGGATATCTTAGAGGGATATAGATTCCTCCTGAGTAGAGACTAGTGGAATACATTGAATGGGTATGTAGTAACAAACTATTCTCATATTTGGTTTCAATGGAGAGGTATTTGAAACTAGGTATTAATTAGATATGAACCAATAATGACTCACCCCATCATAGAGTACAATAATAAGAATGAATAAATAATCTACAAATCTCCTACCTTTGTAATTTATACCTTTACCACAAAGTATGAGGTGCAAGAAGTGGAAGTCCAGGGACCTTCCCAATTGTGGACTCTCCATTTTTATGGTGCAAGATCCAAACAAAGATTGGGAATTGGTATTGAATTAGTTAATCCTTAAGGTAAGAATTATCTGAAAGCATATAGGTTATATTTCCCTTACACAAACAATAGAGTAGAGTATGAATCAGTAATATTGGGATTGTAGTTTTCTCTCAAAAATAATGTCAAACAACTACTGATATATGGATATTTAGATATGGTAATTAATTATGTCAAGAACAAATACCAATGAAAGTTATCATATCTAATAAGGTAGAAACATAGATCTTAGTATTTTATTGAGTTTTTTAAGGCCTTAAATATAGTGGTTTTGATTTGGAAAGGTAAAATGCTTACTATTTTATCTAGAAACGTAAAATGACCTTGAATAGATAAAGCATATAAATTTAATTAAGTCTAAACTAAGTAATCTAGAAATCAAAGTATGCTTGATTATGGAATAAAAATATGTGTAAGAGATAGGATGTACATATGATGAATCTAATAAAATGGAAGATAGAAAGAAATCTAAGTATGAGTAACAATGATCTATATCAAGATCTAACAATGTTAAATATATAACATAGATTATATAATTATATAACTTAGTGATTGAAATTGTGTATAATATGCCCCTAAGGGGGTGAATGTGTCAAGTGAAGAACCATGAATCAATTTGTATACCCCTAGTGGTTAGATAATATAAAGTCTAGACTAATGTAGTGGACCTAAGTTATGTAAACAATCTATAATCACTCAACAAGAACAAGTGAATTATGTATGAATGATAAAATTTACTATACTAAGATAGCTAGCATACATAGTGTCAGGAAATATAAGAAATGTAAACATAGAAATGCAGAGATTCTATACATTTTGTGTTTCTTGAGTAATTATTTGAATTTTTTTGTGTTTTTTACATTCTATATTATTTTTTTTATTTTCTATAAATAATCCATGTACAATAAACATGAAAATGAACTATGTACAAGCACTAAGATAGAGGGAAAGTATGTACAAGAAAGGAAGAACCATAGTAACTAATGAGTCTCATGGAAGACTCACTATCACTATGACTTGTGTCAAATAAGGGAACTATGATCATGCGTGTTATGTGAAAGGGTAACTATGATCCCATAATCTATGGTATTGATTGATTTGTATCTATATTTCTATCTATGTGTATCAGTTTTAGGAATCTATGGTACTAACTATGGTGTCCTATAAAACTTTGGGGTATTAAGAACCCATATAGTAGAAGAATATATATGTGACATAGGTTCCCTCTGCTAAGAACCTTAAGAAACCAATAATAATGATCTCAAAAAAAAGTGAGTGGAATAAGGCCCTCTAGAATCTAACATATCTTTGATACAGGGGTTTCTCTAATAATGGTCTCCATGGGAGAGTATGTGTATGTGTCTATACTGTAGGAGTATACCTCACCTAATCTATTTGGATCTACTAAAATATATGGTTATCAATAAGAACCATGCTATGATTTGTAACTAATAAATGTGTTGAATATGATAATTTTGATTTAATTGTAACTAGTAACTATGATTTAACTGGCCGTGGAATAAGTAGAGGATACTCATATAGAAGACCCTCAACTTTGACCACCTAATTTGCATGTATGTATTTCATCATTTATGCACTATGGATGGGATGGTGCAACATTTTTGTGTCCATGACCTACCCAAGAACATATCAAACATGCCTACATTAGATACTACTAAAAACCAAGTGTCTACATGTGCTAGTCTAACCTGTAATGGAAGCATAATCTCCCCAATGGATTTATAAACATGACCACTAAAAACACTAATGATTGTGCCTATAGGGAATATATCTTGTTATTAGTACCAAAAATTCTATAAAAGTGTCATAATACACATACTAATGCTTGACCCATTTTTAACCATAACACTCTAGATAGGATGATGATCTATGTAGTCTTATATAAAGAGTGCATTTAAATCTATATCATCATCAACAATATCCTAGTATGAGAAGGTAATGAGTGGTCTATATGGAACTATGATGTGGTACATACTAATGATATTATATAATGGGTGTACCTCCTCTATAACAGTATGATATGAAGCTAGTGGTGGATGTGCATGATATGTGTAATGAACACCTAAAGTGTCCCTTGCCTCATTTATTGTGTTCTTTGAAAATGGATCTAAGAATATCATGAATTCCTTATCTTCCATTTTTTGTAATTTTTGTGCCTTAGTGGGTGTACACAAATCAATAATATTAGCCTCAATCAGATCTTACATCTTATATTTTAGGCTTATGCATCTATTTTTTGTATGGCTTAGTTCCCTATGATATTTATAGAATGCATTGGAATCATAGATATTTGGAAGAGGCTATGTTGCATCAACTTATTTTATGGGAGGGAGAGATATGAAATTACATTCTATAGTTAATGTAAAACCCATGTTGGTGATTATGGAAGGTTGGTGAAGATTCGGTATTGAGGAGATCATAAAACCAAATGAGGAGATCGATTTGATGTTGTGTTAATTTTGGTCTATTGATCACTCTTTTTTTATTGGCCCTTACCTTTTATGGATGTTTAATTTAACTCTTAGCATTTTATTCTAATCCATTGGTATACGTTAGTTTTCCCATTAATAAAAATTTACCTCTCTTTCCATTACTATGTGACATAAATCTATGAATGTTGGAAACTTATTAAATAAGATAGCGTCAACTAATGTTTGTAAATGACTCTATTTGAATATTTCCTAAATTTATGTCTACCATGGTGCTATTTAGTTTAGCTAATATAATCTTGTATCATAAGATGTTCTCTACAATAGGTTTTTTTGACTTTTATTTCAACTATGCAATTTGAGAATATGAGATCTTATCACTAATATTTATGGATAAGTGTGATAAAATCATGTTTTCCAAAAGATTTAATGTTGTGATAGATTGATTTGATAAATCATAAAACCATTGTATGTCATAATCCTTTAAACTACGTCGAAATAAGTTTATGAGAAGCCAATTATTAGACATGTATTCCAAACATGCTATGTGAAAAACTCATAGATGGTGCTCTAGGTCACCCTTGCCATCATATAATGTAAGTTTAGGTGCATTAAATCTAGATGGCAAGGGATTTACTTATATGTAGTGTGCCAAAGGTATATCTAGGAGAACACTAGAATCTAAGGAATGTGATGCCCTAGTGTCTCCCTTCTCAAGATGTAACATGTTAGCTTAGAGAGTATGAACCTTGTGCATAATTCTACATTTGGAATGGAAGAACTAGCCATAAGAGGTGTAAATATCACTAAATGTTGTTTAATTACAGTTATTGGTTGTGCTATCTAAGTTGTCCCCAATTTAGGTGTAAAAATGTTATGATCTAGAGGGGTTGAAGATTGACCATTGTTTGATTTATTCTTAATTTCCATTATGAATTTTAAAATTTGTGCATGATCAAGGGGCTATTCCCAAATCCTATCTCTAAATATCTATAGGATATCATCCTTATATATAATTAGGTTTTCATTCTTAAGTGGAGGGAGAGTGTCTCAATTTTTAATTTTTATATCCTCTTGATCTTGATTATTTTTTGAATAAATAGTTGCAGATGCACTTTGTTGTGATTTATTATTTTGATACATAACTTTTTTGGCATAAATTGACTAAGTGAAGATGCATATACATGATTGATATTAGTTTTCCCTAGGGAATTTTGTCTTGTAATATGAGTTTCTAATGTTGTAATATTTTCATGATATAGTTTATTCTAATTTTGTAATTTTGAAATGAACCTGCTCATTCTGGTAATTTTATCCCTTAGAGTCTCACAAGTGAAAACACTATTTGATTATGATTTAACATGTAGGTGCACACAATTTAGGGAAAGGGGTGTGAATAGGATAACTATGGGGATTAGTAGAATTTGTATAGGCTATTTCATCTCATAAAGGATTGATAGCATGGAAAATGTTAGAAGTAAATTAGTTCTCACCCTCATGGATATGAGGAGGAGAGGGATATTCTTTCATGTTCATAAGATATGACATTAAAACATGAAACCTAGTTATTAGCTTTTGTAATAGATATTATAAATATGTAAGGATATATATCTTAATTTAATTTTTCATAAGATAATAATGACATGTTAGATGTAGAACATAATATGACATACATTTAAATTAATATAAATATTCATCTATACATGTTTTTATATTTTTTTTTTATTTCAGTTTGAATTAAAGGGAATAAACATTCAAATGAAAATATTAAACTTTACCAAAAAAATTGATACACTTCTTCTATCATTATTATCATGATTATATGAAATACAAATTAGAATATGTATGGATCTAAAATCTAAGTGTGGTCTTAGGAGGATGGAAAGATAAACCTTAGGGTTATCTAGGGTTAGTGTTTTATGCAATATTTGAAGTAAGCCAAGTTCACTAAATGTTTTAACCTTTTAGGACTTGGTGAATGTAAATTCTATGTTTGGTTAAAGGGATAAGTAAAATAAATAAATTAAATAATATAAAACAAATATAACCATTTATATTTTATATAATTGAGTATCTTCAACTTTTCTTAAAATAGTAATAAATAGTGCAAATAAAGAATTAGCTATAAAACACTTGATATAGATATTTGAGTGTTGGAAAATGAGATGGAAGTTGGTATGAATTTCATAAATTATATAAATATGTTATAACCCCTCCTAGATAGTAACACCAAAATAATATAGTAGCACCATTATAAAAATGTGGTAGTAGTGTCCTTTGTGCATGACTTTCCTGAGCTTCTGAGTGCACCCATGTCTAGTTTCTTAGGTTGTATTCCTTTGCACATGAATTTTAGAATAATATATTTTGCATATTATTATTGATTTATTTTGTAAACCATAACACTCCATCCAATTAGGGCATGAGATAAAAAGTGTGTTCTTTAGTAGGATAGATTAGACATCCTCAACACCCCACTATGAGGCAAGTTGCCTACATACCAACACTCTAAGGAGGGATCAAGCTTGATTAAGTTCTCTCCATATAATTTATAGTGAAATTACAAGTGATGATAGTATTATGGTGACCTTGAGTTCCTTGAAATTTCTTGAGACTGAAAATCTAGAAAATTTGAGCTTAGGGCTAATTTAGATGGTAATATGCAGAAGTAGGGCAAAATATGGACTGATAACAATAATTGTGTTGAACTTGTTTCATGTTTGAATGTGTATTCTACATCTTATTTACATATAGTGGATAAAGCACTAAAATTCAGGTACTTATACCATTTTATTACTTGTGTAGAAGATAAAATATGTCTAAGCTAACCTTAAGAGGCTTTAGTTTTTGAAAAGATATTTGTTTGGAAAATCTATGGCAAAGAACATTAACACCATTTTAGAGACAATAACACCATGTGGTGCTAGTCTCCTTATTATGGTGCTAGTGTCCATCTAGTAGAACACTAGGCACAAAGGGTCAAGATTAGGAAATGAGGGTCTGAGACTACTTTTGGACTAACTAAGAATGTGTATGGTCTAAATGTAGTTTGGATAAGTGTGATAATAGTCTATAAGATAGGTCTAAGGCCAAGATAGGGATAGGTAGTCTCAAGTATCACCCTTAGCACTCAAATACCTCTTTTGGGTGATTATAGTACAACTAAATTGATTAGCTCAACTTTACTTTCTATCCAAACTTTGTCTATTTTCCCATCCAACTAAGTCAATTAGCTTGACTGATTATTATTTCATGACTATTAATTTTGTTATTTAAAAATTTAATTTCACCAAATTAACTTATTATTTTATCCAAATTTTATTTTTTCCTACTTATAAAACTACATCAACTAGCTTGATTTAGTAGGTTTTCATCTTTCCATTTCTATCTTCACTTTTCACCAAGTTATACATCTTTGATAAAATTGAGATGTAAACTCAAAATAATATGATGAATTTTACTAACCCTAATAAGCATCCTCAATATCACCTTCCCTATATTTTAATATAAAATACATATGTCAATAATTTCCATGTGGCCACTAAAACCAAAAACTATTTGTCACCTCCTCCCAAAAATTTAATTTCATCTAAATATCCTCCTATAAACAACCATTTTGGTATAATTAAACATATTAATAGTATTATTGTATGTATATACATATTTATTAATAGTTATACATCTATTGATATGGTCTCTCATGGACCTCTTTAGTTCCATCTTGTCCCCTTTGATTTGCCTACCCCTTGGGATTGTGTGTTATGTTTATCGTTATCTAATGAATACTAGATACCCTTAACTATTGTGGTTATGTTATAAAAAAATTTAACCATTGGAGACTTGCATTCATCTTGGACACTAGCATTGACATTAATGTCTAGGCTCAATACAATTATATACTCTTATCTATTTATCTATTTTTTGTATCTTTCATGTTGTGACCATTTTTTTGGCCCTCTTTTCCCATCCTATAGTCAAATTTTCATGCATTACTAGGTTATTATTCAAATTCAAAAGTTTCTTATATATAAAAATTCTATTTTCTAATTAAAACACCTTCCAATTTGATAAGGAAATTATGTAAGAAGAAATTATTATCTATTTCATGTCTACAAATTGCACCATAATACTATTTTAAATATATGAAACATTTATAAGATCAAATATATTATTGCATCACTTGTACCAAGGGTTACTAAGAGAAAGAACATATATTATTACTATTAAAATTCCAAAAATTTATAGGAGGGATAACTACATGTGATTTTTAGGCCCTCTTAGGAGTATTGGCTATGTAGAAAACACTTAGAAACAACAAGGTTGTTAGGGCTAGCTTGAGTCATGTTACTAAACATTCTTACTTGTTTTAAGAGGTCAAATGTAAAAGAACCAAAGTTTCTTATTATATATATCTAGCACATACGTAAGCATAAGGTGATACATAAAATTATTAAATAAGGGATAGTGTAGGTCTGATCTAAATTTGAGGTCACTCCTATGTATATTTCTCACTAGACACTAGCATTGGATACATACATAAGTGTCAAATTTACTATCCCAAATCAATGTAATTTTATTAAGGTCAAAAATAGTAAAAACATAGAATGAATGAAAATTCATATCTCCAACACAGCCCTATGATGACTCTTTACCACTACTATGATCCATAATAGAACACTAAATAAAATACACGCTCTTTGTCCCTTAGTTAGTTTGTACTTATTGTATTTATTTCACATGATAGATTAGGTAAATATTGATCATATACTATATTTTAGTGTAAATATAAATATTTTCATTCCTTTTGAATATATTTATTTATTTGGGTATTATCTTGTAAAACTTTAAAGGCACATAAAACATTTGGTGAACCCAACATCTGTTTATTGAACCAAAACCCTTGTTTGCATATTAAGGTTTTTTCCTTCTTTAAAATTTCATTTTAGATTTATATATTTTATTTCAGATCTAATTTTTTATTATGTAGTCTTAGTTTATTAATTTTTAAAAAAATTATTTCTTTGGATCTCTTGGTTTTGCTTCAAAAAAAAATTCTTAAAGACTCAAGTCCTTATGGATACCCTACATTATGTCCATCCAAAGGAACCTCAACTAAAAAATCCTCATTATTATTACAATTTTTTTAATGCACCTGATGATCAGTATATTTCATATGAGGATCTTATGGATCTTCAAAAATGGGCTCAAACCCCTACCTTTGCTTATAACTATGAAAATGAAATAACATATGATGTAAATGCAAATCTAAATGACCAAGCCAGTGACAATGAAATTTTTTCTTAGGGATATGAATGTAATGAAATTTATATTGGATATGTTGAACCTCATTCTCCTATTCCTTTTCTTTCCAATGATGAGGAGTCTTAAGAACCAACAAGAATGAAAAATGATACTATTCCTAATGTTGAAAATATAGTTATTGCATCTTCACCTTCTTTGGTTAGCTTAAAAACCAAATATGATCTTCCTAATTATAATTTTGAGAATTTTGAGGTTGAATTTTCCTTGAATGTATCCCATAATGAAAATATTGATGAAATTAATTTGTGTCTTTACCTCCAAATAATACTAGTGTTGAAAATACCATGTCTTCTTTTCATGATTCAACCACTCCCAGTCCAAGTTGTTCTTCCCCTCCAGTATGTAATAAGAAAAAAAAAGTGTCTTATCTCTCACCCTTTCTTGATTTAAAGAAAAAACAATCTTTCCAATGAACATCCTAAGGAAACACTTACAAAAATTGCATTTTTTTGATACACACAACAATTTCAAAGTCATTTGATGTATGTAATTTAAAAGCTAAATCATGTAAGTTAAATAAACTCAAAATTAGCATTCCATTCTCTCTTATTTTAGTAATAACAAATGAAAGAGATAGTTACATTTAGCCACCCTCATGATATTACAAATGAAGTTCCAAATGTCCCTTTTTCTCCCTCTTTTTCATTTTTGTCTAAACAAGAGAAAATGTTTACAAGTAAAATTATTTCACTAGTTTTTATTGAAAATATCCAAATTCCAAGTAAAGTAACATAATTTAATGGTAATAGTATTATCCTTCATAATATCCAAAATGATATAATTACCTCTTTAAACATGGGTAATCTTTTATCAAATATTTTAAACACATGTGATGATTCTCCTCTTGAGAGTCATCGAGATACCACCATCCCTATGTTTCATGTGAAAGTTATTTACAACCTATAACCCAAAATTCAGTATCTTCTCATGATATATTATATATTATGACCACCATGAAATATATTCAACAATAATTCAACATTCTTAAGATACAAGTTTCTTCTCATGAGGCTCTTTTTTAGGAGAATACATTACTAGGATAACCTATAGCTTGCCATGTGTCTGAATATCCTTATCCAAACATTTTATCATGCATGATTTATCCTTATTAAATGATCAATGGGTTCCTACTATTCATTTACAAAAATATATACTCCTTTGGACATTGGGCCCAAAATAAAAGCTTAATATTAAAACATTTCCATCACACTTTAACAAAAAGGGGTCTTTATTGGTTTTATAGCCTACTAGATGGTTTTTTATCAACTTTTAACAAGATTGAGGATGTGTTCCTATCAAATTTTCACCAATTTACCCTACCTAAGTTACCATTATAAAAATTTCAAATATTGACCTAAAATGAGAATGAATATCTACAAGACTATGTTATTTGATTTAAGGATGTTTTATATTCATTAAACTTTACACCCTCATATTTAGAAATATATTTTATATTTAGTATGGGTCTTCTCTCTCCACTTAGAGAGAGATAATTACACAAGGAATTTTATTCATTCAATACCTTACACTGGGGTGTTCATAAATATCCATGTGATTTAACAAATACATAAATTTAGTTAACTATTTTTCCATCACCAACCATGCATGCTAAGACTCATGTTTCAAGGGCACATAAAAAAGTTATTAAGGATCATGAACCACTTAATAAATATTTTTTATAACCACCAATACCTAAAAAATAACAAATGGTTAAAGTATTTAGCATAGGTAAGGAACATGTTTTTCAAATACCTCCCATAGTTAGACCAAATAACACCACTAAGCACTAGCCTCTTTAGTTTGATTGGTATCGAGATAAACCACATGATATATTATGAATTTTTTTTGATAAATGATTGATCAAACTCCATCATAATTAAAATTACCCACCTCATATATTTGAGAAAATAACAAAACTTTTTTACTTGTCATGGTATTAAAGGTCATTAAGACAATAAGTGTTTTTCCCTTGAGAAAAAGATTACATAATTAGTAGATCATAGAATTATCACATTTAGAAAAAAAAGCATATATAACTCATTCACATACCTATTATATCAATTTTTATAATATGTTATATCCATCCCATGTTGATCCTTATAAGGAAAACATTTTCCATTGACATTCATAGAAGATGACCCTTAGTAAAAATCCTTCTCCTAATGTGCTCTCTACTAGGACTGATCACTCCCACACTAATCCTACCAAGGAACCATTAGTTGATCATGTCTTGGATAGAGGAACATATGGATGGGATGTACCTACACAACATATTTGGGTTCTTAAATAAGTACCTACAAATTCCTTAGTTACACTTACAATTCAAACAAAGTTCACTATAGAATCAAAATTGATAGTTACTTTACCATATGATCATTATAGTAAATCATTCTTGTTTATTACATGGTTTCATTACATACAATGAGTATTTTATTGTTCAAATCATATAAGTAGCTAATTAAATTTAACTATTTTTCATACATTTTACTAGATCCACAACATACAACATGGAAGTCAAATACAATTAAAAAATATATAATGACCAATAGATAATAAAGTAGTACAAATATATTAGATGTCAAATTAGATCCATGTAAACAATGTAATATACATATAAAATAATTAAAATATGTTAAAAATAAACATATAAATCATAATTATGGGGTATATCCCCTAGGGTATACTCCTCATAACTATTAGCATCCACAAATCTAACACCTTTAGAGGTAGATGCACCAGGATCAAATGGTGGTTCCTGTGCATGTGAAAGCACACATATTCTCTCCTTGAAATTACCTAGCCTCCACACTATCTCCTCATGTTCTCATATCAAAAAATCATAGTGATAAATAAGTATCTACATGATCTCATTGAAACTCTTCTCTGGGATGTGTTGTCTATCCAACTTCATATATAACTCTTCATGCTTTATGGTTGTAGTATGGTATGCTGTCATAACTCTCACAACTAGATAAAAAAATGATACATGCACACCATAAATATCAAAAAATATTTGAATAAATATTTTTTAATTACCCTTATGATAAAATAATGTGACTATGTTAAATCAATGGTTATACTCCCTTGGTGGTGCTTACATTATTACCTTAGGCTACAATTGAAATTACATATGCATTAAGGTGATATAATAATATCCATTCATGACCTTGTGAATTATTTGGTAAGATAATTAAATTGGTTTAAGTAAATGACATATCATATTATAATTAAAAGATTCACCTTTTAGGATAGTGGATTTCATGGGTATAATAAGTGTGCAAGAATAGGTCATTACCAATGAAGGAACAAGGATTATGCCAAGGATAGTTTCATCATGTTTGATGATATATTTGTCCCATATATTTTCTTAACATCATATAATCCTATTTTAATGCATTATATACCATTTAATCTTTCCTTTTTAAACTTGGCATGTCTTATTGGTTGTAATCCATGTTGGGTTAGTCAAACCACCTTTGTGATTGTCATATTTAATGAATGAGATGAAGTAGACCAATGTCTACATTATCTAGTCATTGATTTAAATCCATCAATTAATTGGATGCTACCTTAAACCAATGGGAATAATTTGGTTTTTCTTAGAATTAACCATAGAGCTTTGTATGAGCCACCATGCACCATTAGGGATTGAAAAAAATATATACCATTTGGAAGGCATGGGCTAGCCATCATATGTGGTTGGTTGATCCAAGTGAATAAAAAAAAATGGTTATGTTTTTATTGGGTGTTAAGAAGGAGATAATGCCTATTTGAGGAAGGTGGATCTCTAAGAAAAGGGTTCAAGACTTTTGGCATTTTCAGCTACCATAGGAATAATAGGAAGAGGATAAGGGAAACAATAAGATAACCTAGAGAGGGAGAGAATTGGATGGTATAAACATTTAGAAAATATCCATGAAAGTTATTGGACCATTTTTTAGCTATCCTATTGACTTAACTATCATGTTATTTGACTAATCGAGTCTATGTGATTATTGATTATGTTATCATGTTCAAGAGGAGTAAGGCCTCTTGTATTACTTATTCTATTTGTTTATTTCCTATGGTTTTGTTTTGTTCAACCATAGAATTATTACCCCTTGTGTAGGATTTTGGAGTTGAGATATTCCTCCATGATAGTTCTAACTATTGTATTATGCTTACCTAAATATTATGATTTTGTCATGTAAGATTAATGATGCCTTGAAAGGTCACATTCTTCATGAAAGAGGAAGTGGTAGGTATCTTGCATTGGAAATGATGGTATATTTCATAATTACTCTCATGAATACTTATATAATATATATTAGTGGTTGTATGCCTGATGAGTTATATCCTTATGGCCCTTATGTTTTCTCTTTTGTGTTTTATTCTTATTGAAAATAGATTCAAAGCTAGTAACCACTTAACTTAGAGATGCTTGGATTTTCACCTTATGAGTAGCTATCTCCTTAAACTGAAGACATCTTGACTAATTTTTTCATTTAATTACCTTACACCATGATATGAAGATGCTTGGAGTAGGGATTCCTAATTGGGGGTGCCTAGAGTAGTCTCCTGATGAAGGAAAAAAGTTGGGAGGTTAGCCCACTTTTAATTAAACAAAGTTACACTTGGAATGAATAGGATATTGTCTTAATCTATTAAATACTCTTGATTTGTCAATTCTTATGATTATCTAGAATATAAGGATTAATTATTCTCAGCTAAACTTATTGTATTTATGTATTAATGTTTGATTGTGGGCCGAGTGTGAGCCACTATTATTATACATTTTATCATCTGAATGTTTCAGTTATTACTTGAGATAACTATTGTATAATATTATTAGTAAGTAGGATTAATATACCTACTTATGATGTATTTTTTTTATAATGGAATCTTTATGAAGGATTTTATATTCATGGTTGAGCTTGGCCAAGTAAATGGCCTTAATATATAAGCATATTTAAGTTATTCATATAAAATTCTTTGTTCTCTTGATTTTTACACCTTGAGTTGTTTGTTTATAGTTGATTATAAATGAAATATATATTGTATTAAGAATCAATACTATATAAATTAATGTTATTTATGTTTCCTATGCTTTGGATGATTAAGACATATGGTGTTTTTCTTTTATAAATATGGTTATGTCAAGCTATTCATAATATGGATTCTGCTCAACTAGTCTAGATCTGGTTGGCTAACCCTTGATAAGGTTTAATATAATAAAGATAAAATATTAAATAACTATTAGAAAGATTTTTATTTATACATTATACTTTTTATTTATCAAGACCCTCTTATTTAAAAAGAATAATTTAAATAGAGAATGACTCTTGGGCTAAGATTTATTAATTCAAGGTAATCAGGTACATTAACTGTAGAAATCATTAAAATAATTTAATCAATGTTAGATGAGGTTTTTAAGACTTATCCTTAACTTATGATAATACTCTCGATTTTAAAAATTTATCACTCTCTTATATTGGTTTAACAAATTGGGTCTTTGTATTAATCCTCAAATTTTTTTACTTATAATGAATATACTATTTAGCTTTCAGATTGAGCTTGCCTTATGGTTTTTAGGTGATTGACTAAACCAATAAGAAGATTGGTTTAGCATTTTAGGCTTATATAAACCTTGGCATTTTTATATTTTTTAATTCAATCATCATCTTAATTTATCCTTACTGTTTCTAGACTTCACTTTGAACATTGGCTTCTAGCTTCGTCAAATTATTTTGAACAAAAAGAATGGCATAATTAGAATTTAATTTATTTGGTCTCATTTTGATTGGTTGTAATATTTTAATTAAATATGACTTTTTTCCTTAGTCATATTTGTCCTCATTGACTTAATTCATATTCCTAGACTTATTCTTAGATTCCTCTTAGTTAAGTTTTTTCATGGACTTTTGCCTTAGTTCTTTTTATGACTTTTTATGAGTGGTTTATAGGAAGCCATGTGTCATCCTCTAACTAACCAAGAGTGACATCAACTTGGTCAAGTGTATAGTTAGTTCTAGGATAGGGGATAGTGGGATGTTTCCACATGACATCATCTTAGTAACCCATGATCTTAGGGAGTATTATAAAGAGAATGATGCCTCAAGGCTAGTAGGTTAGTGGGATGTTCTCACATAGAATCATCCTAGTAACCCATGATCATAGTGAGGACTATATAGTGTGAAAACTTTTAGATAAGTGGGATTGTGATATGTTTACATGTGGTACCATTATAATGACTTGATATCCTAGATATGTTAGTACTACTTGTAAAGCCTCTAGACAAGTGAGCTCATGGGATGATGCCATGTGGTATCATCTTGGTAAACCACTATTACAAATATCTTTACAGTAGGTACAAAACTTTCAAGATAGTAGATGAGTAGGATGATTCCATGTGGCATAATCTTATTGTTTCAAAATACTAGAGATGTTTGTATTAGGTATTAAGCCCATGACAAAGATAGTGATTGGGATGATACCATGCTATATAATCCTAAAGCTCCATGATTTTAGACGTGTTCATATCAAGAGTGAAACCTACAGGGTAGAAGGATAGCATAATATTTTTGTGTAACATGATTTATGTTATTTTTTATCCCCAAGGAAGTCATGTAATCCATATAGAATGTTAGAGAGGTGGGTTAGAAAATTATAATCACATAGATATTTTCTCAAAATATGCTTAAGAAGTAACAGGTGGTAAGAGTGGACCTAGGAGCCCAAAGGGAAGTTGGTATGGCCTTGTAGTCTATAAAAGTAGATATGAGGAGCCTAAATGCATTAGCAATGGTTAAGGTTAATTTTAACATTTGTCTCAATGTCATTTACATAGTTTTTATTTGGTGTGAGTCAAGAAAGTATTTTTGATTATGGGCCAAATGAATCAATATTTTGGGATTATAAATTAATATCTTATGCCTATATGAGACTTTTGGCAATTATATAATTATTATTGATGTTGGATTATGTGTTAGTATATATCCATGTTTGGTGGTTTGTTTGTTTTGAAATGGTTATGTCATACTTTTATTTTATAAAAAAATGTTAATGACACTCTAACTATATCCATCTATGCACTATGAGTAATGAGCTAAATCACCCAATATACCATGGTCGACCACTCCCAGTTACGTATACACATTTGTGATAATACACCAATTAGTGACATAGGTAAAACTCATTATGTTTATATAAAAAACAAAATAAAAACTCAAAACAAAAAAACCCACATGTGGCTCTAAATGAAGCCTCATCAACAAGTGTTGGTCTTGCTAGAGTATCATCTCCTCTATCACCACCTATCTATCCACCACTACCCTATGATTCAATAATGGCACCTAGATCCAAAACTATTACAAGAAATAAATAGACCACCAACCCCCAACCCACCACTACACATACCCATCATTATAACCTACATCATCTCTTGTTACTAAGGGAACCATAAGATCTCCCTGATCACCTAAACATAGGGCTAAATATGTAGTATGGGTAATAACCTATCATGTGAACTATGACTACTCCATATTATGTGATGCCATGGATATGGTACCAAGGGCATACCCTACTCAATCCTAAATTTTTATGTCACTCAATCATACTAAACTAACTCATACACTCTAAGAAATCAATCAATCAACCAATACTAAGATGAACTCTCTATACCTCATGACCATCCTCATGCCACCCAAAAAATTTCTTATAAAGATGCCACACATTAAGATTAGGAGAAAGCTTATCTAAATTAGCATGATATTACATCATGGTATGAAGTCTACCATTTGGGAATACACACCATTCAATAAACACCTATTGGTGGGCCCATATAGGAAAGGGACCACAAAATGGTCACACTATTATTATATGTTCATGCACCCAGGCATGTAATAGAGTCATTTGAATAATACCACCATCATGTCTCTCTAGTGTAAATATATAGATATATTTCTACAAGTGGATTAATATAGTGTGATCCCAAGAATATATGATCATATATAAATTAATATGATTAACTACTTAGTAAATATGATAATTAATCCTAAATGTCACACCCTCCATAAATATAAATGATTTTATAAATACACAAATAAACTTCTACAGTCATGGAACATCACCACTAGTAATGTTATCAAACCGAATCATACTACTTGTCTCTACTTTAGGAGCCCTTTGACTAGTAAAATATGCATGTAAATATTGAATATATCCATGAATACTATCCCTAACAAATTTCACCCCTTAAACCCTAGTTATTAATTGAAATATATGATATAAATCCTCCAAAATGATGGTCATATCACCAATAAGAAGCTAGAATGTATATGTAATTTGGGTTCTACCTCTCCACTAGATTGGTATTAAGGTGGATATCATATGGAATCTATCCCAAGTCTTCCACATGATTCAATACTACCTTATCAATAATGTGATATATAAATTTAACTTAAGAGAGGGGGTTAGATCAAGTGTTAGTTTCACAATGAAATCAAAATGAAAAGAGCCCACTAACAAACATGACATCTCTAGACCTAGACACTAGGGGGAGCTTAGTAGCAAACATGCATATGAGAAAAATAACTAAAACATGAAAGAAACATTCCTTCACCTTATTTGGATCTTATAAATGGTTTGTATAGTGGATTTCTTATCTTTTGCATCAAAGATTCTTCATCAATGGATTTGCCTGACTCCTCTCCTTGGCACCTTTGGTTTTGTGATGGCTTAGCTCAACAATTTAGCATAATAACACTATATCAAGATGTGGATTGAAGTTATTTTCACATGGTAACATTGGCTTGAGAGAGATTTTGAAATCATTTGGTCTTAATAACTTTACACCAAATAGCTTAAAATTATGACTGTGCAACCTTCTATTTGTAAATTTTCCCATTTGGTCAGAATGAACCTAAACTATCCATCTTAAGATGAATATGTGTGGCTATAAATCCATTCAATTTTTGAGTTTAAAATAAATAAATTCCCTCATAAATATTTTGGGTAAAGAGGCCTTAAAAAGGCATGGGAGGGCTTAATTAGATATTTATGGCATTTATGGCCTATGTATCCACCTCAAAAAATGATGTCATATGATGATGAAGTTATTCAGAATCAATTTCCATTAATGAAATACTCAAAAAGTTCCATAGAAAATTAACATAATATCTTGATTCAAATTAATTTGTCTTAAACATGATTTATCAATTTTGGTGTAAATCTTGGAAATTGGTGCTCAAATTAATCAAATTAGTCAAAATGTTATAATATTGGCTCAAAATTTGAATAGATTGAAATTTTAAGTTGATGTTAGATGTGTTGGAACCATTATCCCATTTAGGATGTCACAAACACAAAATAACAAAGGCACGTGTTACATGTACAAAATTTGGTAAAAAAGAGCAATCCAAAGTACCTAAGTACAAAAATGTCATTTTGACTTGAAATGATTTGATCAAAGATGGCTATCTCATGAAATATAATTCCCCATTCAGGGATATATTTGGAAAAATTGACACTTTTATATGAAATATTCAAATCATTTAGCATGTTAATTCTAAGTTGGAATATATGTCTACAAGTTTATGAGCCAAAGAAGAAGAATGATCAAGGTATGTTTATGAGACTGTATCTTTGAAAGATGATTTAGAGAAGTCTACAAGTAAGGTGAAACCATTTGTCAAGTTTTATAATAGTTATAATTATCTGGATGATCTCTTAAAGAGTTAAAAGTCAACTAGTGATAGATCTAGATTGGGTTTTAATGAATAGCCCAAAGTTACTTCTCAATTTGACATGGATGTTAATAACATAAATTTGGATCATATTTTGAAGACAAATCAACAAAAAAATAATGAAGGTGTTGGCATAATAAAGTTAAATTAGGTTATATAAATAAATTCCATGAGGTATGAAAATTTTAATGGTTACTACTATACTCGTAAATAGTTTGGGCATAGAACTAGAGAATGGAAAAGACCTATTAGAAATGAGTTTGCATAAAACTATGAATAGAATCATCATTAAAGTCATGTGAGCAAGGTTGAGTGTTTCAACTATCATGATGTGGGAAAATTTTCAAAACATTATCCATTTAAGGTAAGACAAGCTGAGTTTCCATCAAGAAGTATTCTTTGCTATAACTATGAAAAGATTAATCATATTACTAGATTTTATAAGTAAAGTTCTACAAGATAGAATAGGTTTTATTAGGATCCTAGTGTCCAAGGTAAAAGGAAATTTAGATCAGGGAAACCAAAGGTGGTAAGTATGAGTCACAATCAGTTTGTAGGTCTAAATAATTTATTTGCTATGGTGGAGAATGCTACAGATGTTGAAGAGTGTCAAGGGCTCTCTTTGTCCTCTCATGTTATAAATAAAGATACCAAACTCAAAGAGAATACCAAGGTGATAATTAAGGATAATTATAAGATATTTATGAATCCAAGTAAACATCTTGCTAGTTTTTGAGCAAGCTTCATGTAAAAAACATCAATTGTCGGTGCCTAGTGATGAGTTTTAGAATTATAAGTTTCATTTTTCAAATGAAAAGGTATGTAAAGATTCCATAGTTGCTCCATGTGTTGTCAATTATATCTTAAAATAGAAGGAGAGTGATATATAAAAGGAACCAATTTTCATAGTTTAAACTAAGATGAAGAAGAAGAAGATCAAGAAGTCTTATAGCTATAAGAGGATTCTAATGGTTATTAAGGAGATGTGGGCCACTCCTGGCTTCACTTTGTTTTCAAGAATTATGGTGTAGAAGATGTCTCTATCGATGTTTATTAAGAGACTCCTTTTAGTGGAGAATAAAGTATTATTGTGGTGTTCTTTAAAAGATCCTAGAAGGCTAAACATGAGTGTTTTTAGTTAGAGTAGGTATGTCTAGGTAGAAGATATGCTATGGTGATGTCAGAGTGATGTCATAACTATCTATGGTCAATTTATAGGGTTAAATTGAAGGTTTTCAAGTGGCCAAATGATATTTATGAAATGTTAAGAAGATTTTGATGATTAGAAAGGCCTTTTCACTTCTTTGTGATATATTCCAGGTGATTTCAAGCTTTGAAGATCTTTTGTGTGCAATTGGATATTTTTTGTTTACTCTTAGGTTTCCTAGTTTGTGTTTAAAAGTATGTATACTATAAAATGGGTTATAGGATGTATGGATTATTAAATGTTTGGAATCTCAAATTTTTGTCAAGAAGTGTGATGGGTGTCTCTAGGTGTGTAAGAAGTTTTAGAAGTGTGTGTTGACCAGAAAGAGGCTTGTTGACCTTATTTATTTTTAAGTTTCTAGGGTTTTGGGCTAAGCCTAAAAAATGGTCTACCTTATGAGTTGAGGGATGAGCCTTATTAATAGGATAAATGTGTGAAATGGGTTTTCAAATCAAGAATCACATATATCTGAAGGTTTGTGGTTTTCAAATTATTCATGTTTTTGTCAAGATGGAGGTTTAATTGTCAAGTTAGTTTCTAAAGGGATTATATTGCAGAGGATATCTAGTTATTTAAAATTTGTGTACTTAAAGGTTCATATGAGATTTATATATAAAATTATTTTCATTTATTTAATGTGTGTCTACTAAAATTTATGGGCTCTATAAATTCCAAGTAAGGTTACAAGGAGACTAGACATGCCTAGTAAGAAGAGTGATTTTTGATCAATTTATCCAAAACAGAAAGGTATGAGTATTTATAGGAGAGTTATCAAGTTTTTTAGAGCATTTTTTCTATATTTTTAGTGGCATGAATTTCTTTTGATGGTCCTTGTGGGAGCTTGAAATATAAGGCTAGTAAATCTATATGGTGGTTTTTCATGGTGTGTGGAGATCTGAAGATGCTCAAGTGATGCAATGGATAAAAAATATTAGTGGAAGTCCCTCTTAAATTTTTATTATTGATTCCCTTTATATTTTAGTATTTTTATGTGTTCTTTCTTCATTGGTTGTAGTTCTTGGCTGAAGAGAGTGTTGGCATGGAGCAAGAGGAAGTTTTCAATACAAGAAGAGGTAGGCTCAAAAGTAAGGGGGAGATTGTATCATCTTTCTAAGGTGGTCCTCTCCTATTGATATTATTTTTAGGTCCTCAAGATAATTTTGACAATGCCTTCATGCTCTCCAGAGCCTTCAACCAATCTTTCCTTAAACACACTTAATTATTCCTCATAATCTTTGAGTTTAAGTTTAATTTTTTTATTGATCTTCTTCTTAATACTCATTTCTTCAAGAACATTTATCAATGCAATATTATAGTCCACCTCATCTTAATCATCATATAAATCACTCCAATTAGACTCCTTTTGATGTGAGCAACTGGCTTCCTCAACCATGAACATGGCTTCATCTTTAGCAAGACCATCATCTTCATGATCATACTCAGAGTCACTAACTTCACTCTTATCTAATGAGCTGCAATCTTCTTTGGTGTAGAGAATCTCATTGTATTTGAAGTACTTCTTATTGTCAAACCTTCTAAATCCCTTTTTTATTTTATCAGATCTAAATGATCTCTTTCCATCATCATGACCTTGATCATGATCTTAATCATCATCCTTCTTGTAATTATGAGGGCAGTTATTATAGAAATATCCTACCTCTCTATGATTGAATCATTTCATGGGTAGTTTACCCTTATACTTTCTTGAACCTATTTTCAATTTCATTGAAATCAAATCAATTAGTTCATCTCATAGGTAGAAAGGGTGCCATGCAAATGATCCATCTTTAATTGAGTAAGATCATGACTTTATTCTATAGCAGATACTTTTGGATCAAACTTAAGGGATAAAGACCTTAATAAATTTTGAACTACATTAGCCTCTTCAAGGTTATCCCCAATACCTATAATAATGCTCATAATCTCATCAACTCTTGATAGAAAGGATGCCATAGAATCTTCTTTGATCATCTTGAGACTTTCAAATTGCCTTATGTGAGTCTATAACTTAGCAAGCTTAACCTTTGAATCTCCTTCCTAAATGATATGCATTTCTTCCCATATCTCTTTAGAAAATTTAAAATGTATTACCTTAGTGAACTTAATCCCTATAATAACACAAGAAATGGCATTCATTTCCTTATAATTATTCTCAAATAGCTTCTTGTCTGTAGCACTAGATGGAGGAGAAGTAGGTGCAACATAACCATCCACAACATATTACCATACATCAAACCCTAAGGACATAATTTACATCTTTATCCTTGCACTCTAAAAGGCATAATTGGATCCATTAAACATTGGTGCTTTCTTAGTAGATAAACCTCCTTGATGACTACCCATATTGTACCTTGGATCACCTTTAAAATATTAAGCCTTTACCAAAGGTCCAGCTCTAATACCACTTGTTAGAGGTATAATAATTGAGATGGGGCTGAATAAATGAGCCTAGATATTTCAATTTTTATTCTAATCCTTTCAAACTATTAAATAATTAGCATATATCAACTTAATTGAGTAATATTAACAAGAGAGTTCATTTATTCTATGCATACACAAGATCAAACACACAACACATGGGTAATAAAACACACTCTAAAGCTTGAAACACATGGAATAACTATCCTATAAGAGATTAAAAACAAGAGACTGGTTAATTTTTGTAGACTAGAAACCTTGATCAAGTCTTCCTAACTATAGGCATTTAGTGAAACACTTGTTTCACAAGGAACAACTAACCCTGAAGAAGACAAATTCATTTACACTATCTTTCTAAGTGAACAACTCCAACTTAGAAATTATGTACTCAACACTTGATTATTTTTCATTTATTATATTACCATATCACAAACTCCCTCTCTATCTCATATAGGCCTCTCACATAGGCATGCCACAATATCTCTCCTTCACTCAAATTGTCCTCATATGCATAGTCAAAAATATTCACATATCCTCAAACTAAAAGAGTAATATTATGAAATAAAAAATATGACTTTTAGGTCATACACATATTCAACAATATTTTTTACTCATCTATTGATCACTCTACCTCTCATTTGTTCCATAACTCTCACATAAGCCTTGCACAAGTATTCTCAAAGTATCACAACCAACACATTTGGTTTCATCATTTATACATATATCATGATTATAAATATCACAATCTTTCTTATCATCCATAACACATTCCTTTACCGTTAAGGCATCTATCATGGGTCACACTTAAGCACAACTATCTTTTAATTAGGCCTAAGTCACCTTTTAAGTCCTATGAAGATCCATTCATCTCTTTGATACTTATATGAGAAAACTAAGATCATAGGACCACTTGAAAATGCATGGATCCATTAAAAATCACTCCTTTGACATACTTAGTTTATCATATTTACCAAAACACTCTTATGATAAATCAAAATTTTCTCAAACAATATTTTGTACCCACAATCACCATGAATGAACACACAATCACCTTTTAAGCCTTTGTTCATAATTAATATGATTCATCAAACCCTAATAATGAACATATATCATACTCATGGAGTCTAAAACATAATCTAATAAATATTTCACCTTTAAACATCAAGATACCAAAAAACACAACTCAATTACTTGTAAAACATGCACGATCACATAATCAACTTTGAATATCAATATCTTTGATTGTACACACTTTCAGATCTTAAAATATATATTTATAGATGAATTTGGAGTCCTATACAAATTTTAATTTTACACCATGGTTAAATTATTCATAGATTGAAAATTATGACATAAAACCTGAGCACTAGTTTTTCCTTTGTTAAATTCAAATATTTTAATTCAAATGATAACAGTTAAACTTCACACCATTGACTTCATCTCATGAAATCTTGTAATATTAAATCAATGTACATTTTAAATATATATGAATCAGCTAGGTATTTATATTATAGTTCTCATCATTTTATCTTTCTCAGAACCCTCTGATCATGATACTTGGTACCCTTGCATGCCTTTTGAGCACTTTTATTTTTAAACATCATGCACTTCTTATCATCTTACCAAATACGCATAATTATATAAATATTGTATGATCATCCAAACAACATTGGATATTAATTTGGTCTTCATATTTAACATCATGAAAAATAGACTATGGGGATCATTTGTATCTGCCTAAAAGGCCAACTTTGCATAGTCATATCTTTTACCTCACTCATTCACATGTTCTCAAATTTAGACCATATGTTATACTCACATAGGATAATCCAACCATATATCAATATTATCTTAGAAACCTCACACATGTGAGATATAGTGTCATTAAAATTCCTCCTCATATTTATCTATCGTAGAGATAACTTATGTCAAAAACTACATAGAGGGCCAATTTTGAACATGTATATCTTTTGTTGTGATTTATTGCATGACCTAAAATTTAGTGAAAATCAACTAGGAAAAAAATTTAATGAACCCATATTATAAAATAATTCTAAAACCACCACATGTTTAAAATATGACAACATCAAATTTTTTTCTTACTACATGCAAATTTGGCTACGTATGGGAAAACACTGTTAAAATACTTGGGATCCCAACTTTACACTTTCATATATTTTATCATGATTCATCACATGACCTAAAAATTAGTTAATATAAACTAGGAAAAAATTTAACAAACCTATGTGATTATTTAATCCTAATACCTCCATGTGTGTGAATGCTAACATCATCAACATGCTTACTCAAGTTTATTTGAACATAGAAAACACTATTAAAATGCTTGTGAGCCCAACTTTACACACACATATATTTGGATGCACTTCATTGCATGAATTGAGATTTAGTGAATGAAAACATGGTAATAATGTGATCACAACCATATGACCAAATACACTTGACTCATCCACATGTGGTGATTATGATGTTAACAAACTACCTACTTGGATTTTCTACCAACAGACCCAAAATGTCTAGATGAAAACAATGACTAACTAGGTGAATTCAACTCATGCACACAAGCACTCCAATCATCCTTGACCATTGATAGGAACCCTTGCACATGTTTAATACTTCAAACTCATCTCTAATCATATCAAACCATGCCAAAACTAAATATCAACCAAGCCTCCTTCAAGTACATTAGGATAGGAACATTAAAAACTTTATCATTATCACTTACGCTATCAAGGCACTTCATCCACTCACATGGATAGCTCCATGACATCAACATGACATCATTTATAAATTTGTAACAAGTTATAGATTATTTTTTGAGCCTAAGTGATTAATCAAGGGGAGGTAGTCCTTTAACCTAGAGATTCACCTCTCTAATAGGCTACCCATAAATTTGAGGTTTTCCCATGTTACAACAAATTTTTAAGGCTTGAACTACCTTAAAAAGGGTGAAAATTTGATTGATAATAGTTTTGACACACCTAGTGGGACTAAGGTCTAAAGGTGTGGAAGAATTATTGGTGTTGTTCTTCTACTTATCATTATTTGGAGGCATTCAAAACATCAATATAAACTTTTTGCATGATCAATTGGTTATAGTAGCCTATTCACTCAATCAAATTAATTCGTGTTTCATTTCATTGTCTTGATGAGGTTGTTATGGATCAGTTTGAAGTAGAGTTTAATTTCATGCAAGTTGGTAAAGATTGTCAAGCATATAGTAATTATTATCAGTCCTATAATGAGCTCTATCAACCTCAATATGATATTTATTATTCATATGATCATTATAAACCTTATCATGATTCATACAATTCATATGACTAGACTTATCAAGCTCAAGATGTTCCTAGTCAGTATAGTCACTTCTCAAATCAGTCCATTTCAAGTTTGAATAAAATCCTCTTAGGCTATGAAAGGTACATGATAAGGATCAATAAAACAAGTGGATATGGTCAATACATCCCTAATAACATCATTCATGACATGAGAGATTCATTTTAACTAATAAAAGAAGAATGGTGACCTATTAAGAGATCAAATTGTCAAAGATTCTCAAGTGAGATGATGGATGTAATTGGTCTCATTCAAAGCATTAAGGATAAGGTAAGAAACCATAAATAACAATATGTCCAAATACTTCATCCTTATGTGTCTTATTACACAACACCTTAGCCCTCATATATTCCACCCATTATTTAGTATGAAAACTTTCTAAGTGAGCTTCAAAGTGTCTTAAATCCTTCATATACTCCTAAAACCTTTCCTTCTTGGAATTCAATCCAATATATTAATCAAAAAGAGAAAGATATTTTTATTTATAGTCCTATTTTTGAGATCCAAGATTCCATTTCTCTTCCTTAGGACCCCCCTAAGAAGTCTTCTAAGACTCCAAGTTGGAACCAAGTGGTGAAATGATGGAATAATCAAGGAGAAACAAGCATACATTAGGGAGTTAAAGTCAAATAAGAATCTAAACCTATACAATTATCTATCACTATTCCTCAAGAGTCTTCTTGTACCTCATACCAGCATTCTTGTGTTTTTTATCCTCATGAGATCACTAACCATTTTCAAGAGAAGTTATTCCAAGAGAGTATAGTTAGGCAAACCAAAGATATAGAGTTTAAAATGAAAAGACTTAAATCAAGGAAAGATCAAGATATTGAGGTCAAAGAAAACATTGAGATTATTCCAACCCCATTTCACTCTCTTCAATTACCTCAAGCTACTCCATATTGGAGATCTATCCAACAATGTTTTAAAAATAAGGAGGTTAAAATTAAGAAGTTTGAGGATAAAGTTGTAGCTATTGAAGAGCCTCAACAAATCCATGAGAAATATGAGGTTCTTGTTGAAGAGAATGAGGTGTATATTTTCCAACTCAACTTTATTTCCCTTAAAGGGTTTCTTCAAGAATCCACCAGTCCTAGGGTTTTTAGTTTCAAAAGTAATCCATCCATTCCCAAGCCCATTTATGATCCATTTATCATACCTCATACTCCCTGTCCAACTCATGAACTTACCCATCATCCTCCCACCACATCCCTTCCATAAGAATAACCTATCCCATGGGAAGTAAATGAAGAGGAAGTTAAAGTTGTATTTGAATGTCAAAGAGAATGTAATGAAGATTATTTAAGAGAGATTGATGAGGACATCATTATTCGTACCCACTTGGGAAAGAAAAAGGCATTTCAGTTTTTAAGGATGATGTTCATGGAGATGGTCTTGATGGTGTGATTTAAGAAGAAAATCCAATTCCATCTAACTTTGTTGAGGTTGCAGATGATACTGAGCTTGAAATCTCTCTAGATAATAAAATTGAGGTATTGAATGATGTTGACATAGTTCAAAATGAGTAAGGAGATAAACTTGATAAATTTACCTTGAAATCACCTTATGATTGCATATGATGATTTCAAAATCTTGAATCACCTCATGTACTCTTCTATTTGGTCTTATTCATGTTGATGAGAGATAAGATGACAAGGATTATTGGTATAAGTACCTTTAGTCTCTTCAATATATTGAATTTATTTGCAAAGGTATGTTTCCTATTGAAGATCATGCTCATTGAGGATAATGATGTAGCTTGGACTGAGTATGTAAAGATCCTTAAAGAGCTTGATGAGCTTGCATCAACTAGTAATAAGTATTATGTCATTCAAGATTTCATTGAGGCCCAAGAAGCATGCTTAGATGGGGTATCATTTGATGACTTTTTATCTAAGGAGCGTTATGAAAAAGGTATTAAATCAAAAGTGGAATTCATTTTCATAGGAGATTTGTTTGCAGCTATCATTCCATTTGAGAACATGCTAAGAGTGGTAGTCAAGGAAATGATGAAGATAACAAGACCAAAATTAAAGAGACACCTTAATTTATTCCATACTTCATCTCATGGAGCAAGAGATAGTATAAGCTTCCCCTTTGACTGAGGAGGAAGAAGACAAATTCAAGTCAATTATAAATAGTTAATTTGCTCATGTTGTTTTTGGCATTCCCTAAGTGATTGATACCACATGTGTGTGTTTGCTTCTTTTGTTTGGTGTGTTTTTGGAGTTAAAATTGGCTTATATTGTCATGTTCAAGGTCTGGTCAAGTTTAAAACTAAGTGCAAATGACTTTATTGCCTTATATAAGGACAAGGCTACTAGTTCATTTTGCATAATAGGCATGCTACCCCATGAATCACCAATTTATCGACCAATTTTGAGCCCCAAGGTCGAAATTTCAACCCCTATAGGTGAAAAATTGAGTTTCATGGTTTTATTACCTTGTTCATATTAATTTACATGCCTTCGTGGTCTTTAAAAAGTCTCCATAAAGCCTTATTAACATTGTTTATGGTTTGTTTGGAGAAATTAAGGTAAGTTCTTGTTATGTTCTTGTAGTGTTCTAACCATGTCATGGAGTGATTAAACTTGGTAAAGAAGTGTCATAGGTTGTTACGTGTCCTTTAAGGTCTTTTCATGTCTTAATCACCTTTAAATAACATTTCATACATGTTTGGAAACTTTAGGTTTCTTTTATGGACTTTAAGGTAATGTTTTATAAGAAAAAGGTTATTTTTGTCTAATTTTCATGTATGTCAAAGATACCCAAGTTAAAATCTATACAATACACTTTTAAAGGACCTTGGAGTAGTTACATAGCTGCCACACATGTCAATAAGTTAAAAAATAAAAGTCAGAATCTTAGATTAAAATGCCAAAGAAGGAGTTTCACTCAATTATATGGAATTGTAAAGCTCACTTTCAGTGAAAACATTTTAATAAATTAATTTAAAATTTTACATGTCAGAATCACACATGGAAGGAAGTTTCAAGTCTCAAAAGTGCAAACTATTCTCTTTCTCTCTTCCATCACTCTCTTCATGAGCTCATGAAGGCCTAATTTAAATGCATGGTATAGGCTATATAGGTAGATTTGGAGGATAATATTTTAGACATAGTTGGGTACCCCTATGGGATTCTAATTAATGTCATTATTTTTTTGATTGAGCCCCTTATATCTATGGATAATCATTAAGTAACTAGACTACTTTTAGGAGGCTCAAGTCCCCACTAGCTCTATTTTAGGTAAATTCTCTTGTAAAATGATCTCTTTGGGGAATGAAGAGGTTTATATAGGTTCATTATATGTATACAAAATTTATCCATGATTTTACTTAACAAACTCACATGCGTGGCATTAGAATTTGAATATGAGATCCTCATAAAGGCAGTTTGCATGTGTTTCACATAAGGTTGAGAGTTAATGCACATTGTAACATATTAAAATGATTTTCATATGTTTCAGATTATATTTTAGCTTAATTAAAGGCCTTATGATATCTAATAATTTTTTAATAGTTTTAAAAGGGTCATATCATCATTCACCTTTTGGACTATGTCCTAGAGTTGTATACATAACAAGCTAAGTTGAGGAGGATCCAAGTTTTCACTTTAAAAGTATTTTTAAAGTTATAACTTATTGAAAAGCTTTTTTAAACAAGGAAGGAGTAACTCAAAGCTAAAATGACTATTTTTATACCTTTAAAAATTCTAAAAACATGGGAATGTAGACCTATAGGTCTACAAACCTATAGGTATGTAATTTTAGGTGAAGTATAATGAAATGTGTTAATGTTTGAGTTATATACCTGATAATTAAATCAATGTAATGAATTTATATTTGAATAAGATACTATACTTATGAAGGGTGTGACCTCAGAAATAATAACCAAACTCAAATCATGACCTACAGTCAGAATGGTGATGTAGAGGCCTTTTGAAGTATCAAGTTGATTTATTTTTGAAATAGAGTAGAAAACACAAGTCATTAGAGAATTAGTGTGGATACATAACTCAATGCAAATGGGTGAGGTAGTGTAACAAATCATGGTAAAGGTCTTGTTCCTAATTTTTCCATAGGTGATTATAATTAAGAAACAATAACATAAGTTAGTGATACTAATTTTGCCATAGATGGTTATAATAATTAACACAAGGTGGAAAAATGATTTTCCTAAAGGTGTTTATAATTAGTGGCACTAGTCAAGTGTAACTAAAAAATGTAATTACCAAATCCACTATCATACTACTTTCATATATTATAAGTTAAACATAGAATTTTGAAACTACTAAAACTAGATCAAAATATCCTCATAGAAGGTGCCAAAAGAACCAATAAAACCAAGGTAAAAATGGGTAGGTCAAAAAAAACTCTTGTCTAATAGTGATGGGTATGGTGGGATGGCATATGGTATGGCATAAGGAATATGGTAGGAGGATAATTGGCTATAATGGTAAGAGGGTTGCCCCCAAGTGACATGGTAAGGTAAAATGTAGGGTATGAAACAACAACAAGAGGAATGGAAAATGAAAATGATAAGGTAAATGGAAAATGGAAAAGGCAATATAAATGGATTACATATGGTTTTATTGTTCCTATTGATGTGGAGATGCACATCGTGATCAATATATGATATAACCAGAATAGTCAATCATGTAAATTTCTAGCCCGCACCTCTTTTGAATAACTGATATATCAAAAACCTACTATAGATTTGGACTCCAATAATGTTATATTGATATTCATTGGTGATTTATTTTATTTCCTTCAAATGTCGAGACAATATGTCTTTGTAACTTGTATAAAGGAAAGTGCAACTAGGGATGGTAAACATAGATAAATATTAGATGATAGGTTTGATTTGGCAATGTAAAGGTGGATGATAATGTAATGTATAATGGTTAGGAAAAAAATGAAGATTAGGGATTTTAGGCACACAATTTTTTTTATTCTAGATTTGACACAAATTTTATTATGGAAAGGCCAAAAACTTCTAAATATGATCTTGAAAGGAGCACTATATTTTTCTATTATTTGCACATGAGAGTAGCTACCATCTAATTATGTTGTAGAATGGAATTTGTAATGATTTCATATTTGATAATGTTCTCATTAAGGAGTGAATAACTATTGTGCTCAATTATTGATTCCTCAAAGATGTTTTCACCAATAAAGTTTTTTAGATTGTCCCCTAGTTCCTATGAAATGTTTCACTAAGGAACATTGACTTTTGACTTTGATTTTCTTCTAGCACCTCTAAAAATGTTTCACTAGAAGATGTTGAGTTTGGACTTTGATTTCCCCCTAACACCTTAGAAAAGGTTTCACATGGATATTTTTATTCTTATACATAAATGTGGTATTGGTCCCCTTGATATTATTAAATTGATATGTCAACATGGATGTAATTCAAAAAGGTGGGTTTCTATTAGTCCCAATCAACACTTGTGGGAGGTGAAATGTCAATATAATGGATATGTTGGGTGTTGATAATGGCATATGGAATAGTAATGGAATGGAAAAAGGTAGCACAATCCTCATAGAAGATACTAAGATAAATTATGTCGATACTACATTAATCATCATCAAAAACCATGGAAGGATCACAACTATATTCAAATTGATTTTTTAGGCATGTGTAACCAATGTTGTAATAACCATGAATGTATTTTGAATATAAAGCTAAGTCTGACCCAAGGAACTCTAAATTTGATGTTGAGATTTAAGTAGATTCCACTTTTGATGCTAAATCTGTTGTTAGTTTATGAATAAAATATAACTTCATTATTTATTATGCATATGGTATGAATGTTGTTACAATGATGTCTTGTTAAATGTTTGGTATTGGATAAGTAATGGTCTGTGATGTCATAATGGGCTCCATAAAGATTAGTTTGTCAAATTGAGACTCCTTAATGAGGGGGAAAAGGTCAAGAGATAACTCCATAAAGACTTGATTCTCAAAGGTAAGGTTTTAAAAATAGGATAATGGTCGAGATAATGATTTTCCCAAAGGTGATTATAATCATTAAGAAGTGACTCACTAAGACTGGCTTGTCAGAGTGAGACTCTTCAATAATATGGAAAGGATCAATAGGTGATTCATCACATGTTGACTCATCACAAATAGGTGTTTCAAATAAAACATCATGAATTGGTTACTTATATTAACTTTCATTTAAAATTAATTGTTAAATACTAATTTCTAACATATTTTGGTCTCCAAATGATTAGCTCAGTTGTAGAGGTACTGATTGGCTCTTTTGTGGGTTGATGATTAGCATGGGTTTTCTAAAGTGGGAGATGGTTGGCAATGGATAAAGTATGGATAATTGTTAAATAATTATAAGGTTATCTATGATTGGATTAATAAATGTTTTTTAGAACCTAAGATGGTAATTGTGACTCATTAAGTTGTGATTGCACAACTTTTTTGGGATAATGAGCTATCATTCTTAGAAGGGCCTATAATGGTAATGGTAAGGCATTGAAAATCTTGGTTTTTATCACAAGCCAAAAAATGAGGTCCTAAAATAGTAATTTTAGAGAATTTTAAATCTTGGTTGTTATCATGAGCCAAAGGATAAGGTCCTAAAATGGTAATGGTAGGGTGTTATGAAGCTTGGTTACTATCATGATCCAAAGGACGATGTCCTAGAATGGTAATGGTAGGGCATTATGAAGCTTGGTCATTATCATGAGCTAAAGGACAAGGTCTTATAATGATAATGGTAGGGCATTGTAAATCTTGGTTCCTATTGAAATCCAAAGTATGAGGTCTTATAATGGTAATCCTTTTTTGTTATGGAGCTTGGTTTCTCACATAATATAATATAGGGTTAATGATATAGATATGGGATTAGGTATCATTATCCATAAAAGGGTGAAATTGGTACATTAATCAACCCAAATATGGTATCAATAAATACTTACCTTGTAGATCTTGTGTTTTTTTAATCTAGATTGAGTATTATGAGGATATGGATCCATCTCACAAAGAACATCATCACCATAGGGGTCTTAAACAAATTCATCTTATGTGAACATGTTATCATAACCTAGATTATACATGGTGCCACTACAAGTGTAATGAGACATATCCAAATCAATGATAAATGTTTCAAAAAAAGGCTTAGAGTTATACAAACTCTAAAAAAAGGTCCAAAAGATAAATGGTCCAAACATAGTCTAACTTGGTCTAAATATGGAGTTGTATCTCCAAAATGGGCCATGTTAAAACTTGGTCTAAAATAGTCTAACATCATAGTGTTTAATGTAAATTGTCTTACAAAAAAAAGGTCAAGTTTATGAAATAAAACTAGAATGCCAAACTCTAGGTTCAAAGTATTTCAAAAAAGTCTAATCTAAATAAAACTAAAGTTTCTAGGTCTTTCATAGAAGGCAAAAAATTTAGGCCCAAAATAGGTATGCCCTAGATCTTTTGGAGAAGGCACAAAATATATAATTTAAACAAAACAAGGTCTAAAAATTTAATTTAACAAATTTGAAACACTTTGGCATAAACTAGGCACTCAAATTAAAAAATGAACTTGATCAATTGGTATAAGGAAGGAAATAATAAGCATATGGAAGATAGGTTATTTCTCCCAAATCTAGGGACAACAATGGTTTTCAAATTGAATAAATATTTAACCTAAGTTACACAACCCAAAAGATAAATATCAATGTCTAGGCCAAAATTATCAAGTCATAGGTATAATCAATCAATGTTTGGATTTAAACTTGTTAAGGCTAATTTTTAACTCAATGTAGAAAACCAGGCTTTTTTAAACAAAAAATAAGCTAGATAAGAATGAGTAGCATAACAACACTAGTATAGATCCAAAAGGCACACATGGTTTTGGTTTTGAAATTAGAATTTAGACATAAGGCAAACAAGTCTTTGAAATGATCTGAGTAGCATAATGATGTTATCATGCTTTAAATGTATGATAAATGGTTTATTTCAAGACTCAAAGGCAAAATATTCAAAACAAATTGGGTAGCATAATGAAACTATTTTTAATCAAGTCACACACACACACACACACACACACACACACACACACACACACACACACACACACACACACACACACACACACACACACACACACAAAGGTTGATAAAAATACTAAGGTGCATGTACGATGTCAAATGGGTATCATAACACCTCAAATAAAGGAGTGATGTATAAATAATACTCATTTTTATGTGCTAATATAAACAAATAGTTTAGACTCAAAATGATGGAAGAAATGATAAAATGACATAAACACCTAAGTGTTACATCCTAAATCCTAAAACTAAAAAGGTTACATAATAATGTTAAATTCCATCAATATACTTGCTCTTGAGAGTATTTTAATTGTTAATCCAAAAAATAAAATCACATGAAAAGTAGGGTTCTTAGGCTCCCTTTTCTTTCAAGACTTTGTAGTATGACATGGAACTTCAAGCTACTCACCCTACATCAACAGTATGGTTACAGCAAATAGGTTTGTTCTAAACTATCAATTTTTGATTTGTTTCTAGATGGTCCCAAGTGTGGCTAATACTAGAAATACAATCACATGATTTAGATCTATATCAACTAGCTTATTGTGAAAATATTTTGTCCTTTTCATAACCATTGCATCCGTCACTTGTTCATTGTAGTGCAATGTTCAAGTTGATAATATGTTTTGAGGGTAATAGTCACTAACGGAGGTAGTTTAACTATCTAAACTACCATCTTAATGATTCACCATCTTAATTTATATTCCCCATCATAGAGTGGGGTTGGAACAATGTTTAGATATAAATTCTTGGGTCAATGCTTCCCAAGAGAACACATGAGGAGGTGATGAACTCCTACCCATAAGCCAAAATACATGAAAAATAAAGACAATTAAAAAGACATTAGGTTCATTTTAGGGTCATTCAAACCATATAGATTTGGGGAGGGCCTTAGAGACTTTATTTTCATGATTTTGTCCTAAAATGAAAAAAGCAAAGAATGAGTGCTTTTAGTCACCTAAGTTCCCCAAAGGGTATGGGGGTAGAGCATACACAAGTCACTCAATTTTCTAGAAACAAACAACTTTCAATAAATAATAATAAAATGAACAACTCTTATGAGTATGTAACTAAATGTGAAAGTTAATTTTAGTGCACCAAAATGAAGTATGTTGTGAATTTTAAGCCCTTTGGCATTTTTTGTTTAATAAACATTGAAAAACTTTTAAAAATAACTAAGGCATGAAAATAACTTAGTTTTAAACACCAAAGACAAATTATGTAAGATTTAACCATGTTCAAACTTTTATTTTTCCACTTTAGGAGATGTAATTTTTTAAAGGGCTTACCTACTTAAAAGCCCAAAATAAAGTGAGAAAATAATATTTTGAAATGATCTCTTAGGTTTGTTTTCCTACCTTAGATATGGATTGATGTTGATCCATACAAGGATCAATGTCATTCCATAGAGATCAATGTCGATCGATCCACATAGGGACGAATGTCAGACTATAAGAATTAATGTCGGTCCACAAAAATTGACATCAGTTGATGATCTTCATAATCAACATTAATTTGGGAGAATTGGCCTCAATCCCTACCAATGTTTAAATAAAATGGAGTTGATCCTTGTAACTATGAGTTGTTAAAAATAGAAAAACATTAAAAATGAATTTAAAACTCAAATTTTAAATATTTATAAGCATCTATTAGTAAAACTAAAATTATCATATCATCTTCCTTGGTTATATGAGATCATTATGAGTCCCACTAGGCATGCCAACATGTGAGCTAGAAATTTGACATAGAGGGGAGGTTAGTCTTATGTTGGTCTCATGAAATAAATCAAATGAAGACACTGATATCCTAATACATATAGCCTAGACACTATGGTGAGCTTAGGTAACAAAAAATAAATGAAAGAACAATAAAAACATAAAAGACATAACTCTTTTACCTTCTTTGGGAGATCTAAATGGCTTTGTTGAATGGCTTGCTCAGTTTGTGCATCAAGAAGTCTTTGATAATGGATGTTTTTTGGCTCATTCTCTCCTTCACACCATAGCTTGTGATTGCTTGGATTAAGAATTTGGCATATTAACCTTATTTGTAAATCTTGTCTCTCTCCAAATTAGCATTATAACTTTATCTTATGAGAGATTAAAAATGAATATGGATGGTCTTATATCTATATCTTTATGAATTAACTCTCACCCAAGGTGAGTTAAGATTTTGTTTGGGCTTGAAATGGGTTCAAACTAACCCTTGGTGAGTTAAAAATAATTTTAATAGAGTTAATATTTATTGAGTAATTATGATTTGTAATTATGAGGCATGAATCTTAAATTAGATATTTTAAGATATTTTCAAAGAGCTTGACAACTCATAAAGGCAATGATGAAAGGCTTTCATATTTTGATTTTTGGAATTTCCATTTCTAGATATTAATTAATTAAAAATGGATAATTCAACTAGGCATTTAGTCTTATTTAACTAGATAATTGATTTTGATTGGCCGTTTAGCTCTTTCAAGATTTGATTAAGTGTGTAAGTGATCGACTTAATAGGCCCATAGGTCAAATTGATAGTTGTTATTCCACAAGGTGATTAGGGATGAATCTGTGAGAGATTATTATTGCATATGATAGTATATCCTAATTAGTGATGTCTTAACTTGTTTCTAAGCTTTGATCAATTATGTATAGGCAAATTTAGGATGTTCGGTGATTCTTAGAATTAATTGGCAATGGTTGGTAGGAATTGGTCTAAAGTCTTGTCGAAAGCTAGCTGTGGCAAATTTTAGGTATCTATAATTATGATTGTACTTTTAGAACCTCTTTTTGTTCTAAGTTATGATTTAGTAGGAATTTTTATATTGTTTTATAATTTGACCCTTTTTAACTTGGTATATGTGATATTGTATGTTGTGTGGATGAAGTGTCACTACATGAGTCATATGTATCCATTATATATTGTATTTTACTTTTATATGCTAAACATGAACTGGTATGGTGCCCATGCATTCTATGATATGCACAAAAATATCTAGATATCCTCATTGGGTATAGAGGAAGTAGGTTAATCAACTTCATTTTAATCATGTCCCCCGCTATCTCACTTGAACTCTTATTTGACCTTTGAATTCTTTTTGAATCACTATTTGTAGATTTACTTTTATGTGATTTATGATTTGGATATATAACATTGGTTACCAAAAATTGACTAGGTGAAGATGTGTATATATGATTTACACTATTGTTCCCTAAAAACATTTATATTGTAAATTATTTTTATAATATCATAATATTTTCATGTAACAGTTGATTCAAATTTGTAAGTCTATAATTATCTTATTCATACTGATAATTTGATCGCATAGAGTCTCCTTAGTGCAAACCCTAATTTTTTCTAATTGAACATGTAGGCACACATCTTCTAGGGAAGATGTGTGAATAGGATGAGAATGGGTACTAGTGACATTAGTATAGTTTGTATCATATTGTGGAGGGGTGATTACATGTACCTAATTAGAGGGAAATTAGATATCATCCTTAGAGAGATGAGGAGGAAAAAGGAGATTCTTTCATGTGAATAAGATATGACACTGAAACCTAGAACATAGTTGTTAGTTTATGTGTTAAATCCTCTGTGTGTGTATGTTTTCTTGTTAATAGAATTCCACATAGGATAAATATGACATGATATGAAATATGACATATATTTAAATTTATTTAAAGCATTATTTATGCATGTGTTTATGTCTTTTCTTAGTTCATTTTGGATTAAAGGGAACAAGCAAGAAAATGAAAGTATTAAACTTTACAATAAGAAGTTATTAATTTTTTCTATCATTATGATCATGATGATATGAAATATAAATTAGAATATTTGTGGATCTAAAATATGAGTTTTTAGAAATAAAATTTGAGTATAAATAGAAAAGGATACAAACCTAAGTGTGTCTAAAATTAGGGTTGATTTAAATCTAGGTTTTTTTTAAAACAAATTTAAATAAATTGAAACCCTAATATGAAATTGATTTAATTATCTAGATTGTCTAAAAAATTAGAAAATTATAAGTATGTAGCCATGATTTATTACACAAAATAATTGATTAATTCAAACTACAATTTGAAGCAATATTCAAATTATGATAGGATCACCAAATGATTTAGCTTTTTAGGGTTTCACTATGTAAATCTTATGTTTGGTTGAAGGAACAAAATATTTAAATTGGTCAAATAATATGCAATAATTAAGTATTTATTTGTTATGGATTTTGACTTCTTTTAACTTTCTAAAAATAGTAATAAATAGATTGAAATAGAAAATTATTTGGAAAGTAATTATTTTAGATGATTTGGGTTCCTAAAACTAAGTTATAAACAATTCTAAGTGTTGTCACTAAGATTTTGGGATTTATTTGCTCACTAGATAGTATCTCCCCACCTAGATAATAGTGCCATGTTTTTGTAGTGTCCACAAAGTGGTGATAGTGTCCTATTTTTATGACTATTCATATTTTTTGGGAGCACATACACCTATGTTTTTAAGTCCTTTTATTGCATTCACTAAATTTGTAACTTTGTGTTGTGCTTGGAAAACCTAATTTAGTGTAGAAACTCTAATCCTCTTTGTAAGTATGGAATGATCAATAATTATGTGTTCATTGATAGGATATGTTGAACATCCTCAAAACCCCACTATGAAGAGAGTTGATTACATTCTAATACTATAAAGAGGGATCAAATATAATGTAGTTATCCAACCTAGTGCTTGATGAAAGTGTAAGTGAATGCTAGAATGAGAGTGTAATTGGATACCTTGGGTATGCTTGAGATTTGAAATCTTTGAAATATGGATTTATTGATGTTTTGTATGGTAGTGTGTAGAAGTAGGGTAGAATAGTGATCAAATACCTTAATTTTACTCAATTTATTTTTTGTTTGAATAGAATTTTTGCATCTATTTTCTATTTAGTGAATAAAAGTCAAATAAACTTATATTTATAGATATGTATAGCTTGTGTAGATAATAAAATGTACTTGTACTACTTAGGAAGGATACAAATTTGAAAAAGTATCCATTCAAGAGAGTTAAGGTAAAATACAATAACATGTAGTTGGGGACACTAGTTCCATGTGGTTGTAGTGTCCCAAATGTGGTGCTAATATCTACCTAGTAGACTATTGGGAGAACATGGTTGGGATCTGGGAAAGATATATTGGGATTATGTTTGAACTAACTGTAAAATGGTTCTAAAAGTGTGTTTAAGGATCTAAGAATCATCTAGAAATAATATTTACACCTAGGTAAAAAAAACTATTTTTTACAAAATTGGATACTAAAAATTTTGAATTCCATTTAAGTGAAATAGAAATTGTATGTAGAATTCATGAAATGAATGAAAGTAATCAAAAAAAAATTTAAACTCATTATTTTAAAAATCCTAATTTGTGTCATTTTTATAACTTTCCAGTAATTATTTTTAGCATTCCATTAATTTATTTATAAATTGAATAATCAACTACAACACATAACAAACTACAAAGTAAAATGATGCCAACTTGATAATGGAGTTCACCCTTATAGGGGATACATCTCTAGGATCATAATCATGAACTGATCCATTAAAAATATGCAAATATCAACATTTTATAACTTACATAAAAATGGAATATGAGAACATATAAATAGTGTTGAAACTGACTATGTGAAGACTCTAAAACTAATGAACAAATTGTATTCACAAGGTTGTAGCACTTATTCATCTCCTTCAAGCAGTCAGGAATGGTTTATCCATTAAGAGTATAAGAAAAACTCTTTAAAATGGTAATTATACATCATAGGAGTGTCATTGTTTTTTTGTTCATCTACTCCTAAAATAGCCCTACAAAGACCTTATAATAATCTCCCATGGCCAAAGGCCTAAAAAAATAGGTGTATATTAGATTCAGTCATTTAGGCTTTGTATAACATTCGAACACCATTTTACACTACATATATGATAATGTATCTTACTTGGTATAATGAAAATACATATCCTTTTTAAAGAGAGGCATAATGGGTTCAAAACACATCCCAACCTTTTTATCTTCTCACAGGTTTAGTCTACATATCCCATTCCCATCTTAGGTATACATTCATGTAATATACAACAATCACCCAAGGTTCAAAAATCCTTTAAAAAGGCATATTAGTCATCTCACATTTAGGACCATGTGTTTTCAAAGATATAGCGATACAACATAGCCCAAAGGACTTTTCAAAATAGGTGTGTCATCCCTCTTACAAATAGCCATATATATTTTCCTCCCTCTCAGGATTTGTGTCTCTTCACCTACAGATACAAAAGCCCTCAAATAGGTGTATGGTCATCCTTTCACATTCATAACTATATATTATTACCTAGCCTATTAGATTTTTCAAATGGGTTTGAATCCCCTAAATTACCAACTGAATAATTCAAATAACAAAGTGTCATCGAATCCTCTAACTCAAGGCTATGGCTTAACAATAAAGCCTAATCATTTTGGTAGATGACGTCATGGGTTTGATCCCTTTATGTCACCATCACCTTTTCCAATGGGATAATAATCCCACATTCACTGGAGTCAAACATAATAAAGGCTTGAAATATCCTTAGGAATGACATGTAGTTTTTGGCTTTAGCCACTTCTATCTTTTGATTTTGTTTCACCAAACTTGGTTAGTTTAGAATCTTTGAGATTATTTGGATGGTTGAAACTCGAGAAAAATGGCAAGTTGGTATGATGATATAGTCTTGGTGGTATGACTAATCTCAAGCTATCACTCTCGACTCAACATATCATGAACTTGACATATCATGTGAACTTGTATTCAAGCACAGTTAAGATGGTATGCATGTGTGACTTGGAAAATACATGAAATAGTTTAATAATTTGGGATTATTAGTCCCACATGCAACATGTAAATAACATAAAGATATATATACATATATATATACATATATATATATATACATATATATATATACATATATATATATATATACATATATATATATATATATATATCATGGAAAGTTGTTATGATGATAAAGTCTTGGTGGTATGACTAATCTCAAACTGGCACTCTCGACTCAACATATCATGTGAACTTGTCTTCAAGCACGGTTAAGCTGGTATGCATATGTGACATGGAAAATACATGGAATAGTTTAATAATTTGGGATTATTAGTCCCACACACACACACACTCACACACACACACACACGTGTGTGTGTGTGTGTGTGTGAATGGAAATATGAAGTAACAGAGGCAATGATACCCCTCTATAAAAAGAGTGTGTCGATGTTAGTTGAGGGTCCCCAAATAGAAAATAGTAGGGCCCATTTGTCCAAACATGAGTGTCAAATACTTGAGGTAAAAACTAAACACCTTTTTACCATTTCACTACCACATATCACATGTTGATTGGTCCACTTGGAAACCATAGACGTCACTATAGTCATGTTGGCCATTTTTTATCAAAATTTTTATCAGTGATATCTGGACCATACAATGTCCATTTTATGTGTTCCAATAGGTGTTGGAAATATCTCAGAATGATCTTTAGTACTATACTAGTTTTGAGAGATATTGGGAACTAGGAAGGATGAAAATCCTCCAGATCAAACCTCCTGACAAAGAGTCTTTTGGTCTCCAAAAGTCTAAATAATCCAATTGACCCAAAAAAATATCTCCATGAGTTCTCTTCTTTGCCATTGAAAATATCCTTACACTAATTCCAAACATATAGGAGCCAAAAGTAGCATATGAAGGAGTAATTAATTAAATATATCAAAATGATGCTTTAAAACTCCATTTGAAAAACATAAGTTTGCATCAATGAAATAAGATGTTATAAAACTTCCCTGTAAGAAGTCAACTATCCAACTAAAACTATAACCTAATTATGGAGAGTAAAACAAACTCTTTACCCATTCTCTCAAAATGACCTATTACCCAAAATACTCATTGAATCTAGAAGATTCTCTCCACCCCTACACTGCATAAATGCTAAGGTGTTCTCTTTGTTATCAATATCACACAAGGGAAAACAAAATGTTTTGCATACCCCTATAGGACTTGTAAATAAATTTCAACACCTATATACTTGTATTTACAAACATTACCCATCCATGGGTGTTTAAAAGTACATATACATGATGTGTATGACAAACATGCATGCAAGTACAATTTTTTTTAATACAAACATTGCCCAAGATATAGTGGGACTTAAACATATATGTCAAGCATAAAAGTGTGAAACTAATTTCTACATCCTATAGCTACTAATGCTCAATATACACAAATAAGAGATTCTTTACAAACTCAAAAACTCTACAACTATAAGACATATTAAAAATGTGAGGAGAAAACTAATAATTTTAAACCTATCTCAAATATTCCTCACTATTTACTGCTCCCTAATTCATACCTCCACAACTCATGAAACTGAGTTAGCTTCCTAAAAAGTTATCATAATAGAAAACAAAATTTAGGAGATAGCAAATTTTCTTCAAAACACAAGTTTATCAAAATTCCTTCCCTAGATCTGATAGTTAAGAGTTTTCTTAGAAATAATGTTTTGAAGTGAAACTAGCATATTATTCAATAACATAGATAAGTTTTTATAACTATCCAATTAAACCATTTTAATAATAAGGGTTGTTCCCTCTTCATGGTTTCCACAACTGAATATGATGTGGTTTCATCCTATTTAAAACTCTATCTTATAAGAGTTAGATGATCAATTATTCTATTTTCAAAAAGTCTTTAAAAATAATTCCAAATCAAGGCATATATTACTTCCAAAGTGTTAGGAATTTATCTTTTACATTGTGTTAGTTTTAGTATTTATGAGATGGTAAATAGTAATAGTGGATATTTATTGAGAGGTAAAAAGTAATTAGTTGTTATAAATATATGGTTAATATGGTAATATTACATTAGTTACAATATATTGGATTGTTGAGATATATTGTTATTTATTATAACAATATATCCTATTTAGATGTATTATTTATTATAGGAGTTTAGAGGTTTTATAGGTGAGAGAATATTGGAGAATTTATAGGATGTTATTCCTATAAATATGTATTATTCTATATTGATTAAATAATGTGAGAGCAAAAAGATTATTATTGTGTGATTTAAATTTGTCTCTATGTATGCTTGGATCTATATATGAGTTAAATCTATGTATTGTCTCTTCCAATGCTCAATAGTGTTATCGGAATAGGAAAGACAATAAAAGATAGCTGGGAGAAGATGGTGAGCATAGATCTTTATTGATATCAGATTGTAGTTAATTATGTGAACATCAAATTTTAGATGCCATGTGAATTGTTTCAACTTCAAAATCTAAGTGGTTGATATATGTACACATAACATGTTTCGAAACCATTTAGCACTTTGAAAAGGTTCATGAACTATGCATAACCTACAGTCTATTTTACTCTATGTCTCCATTTGATAGTTTATGATTGATTCCATCTACATCAAATTCATTATATTAATTATGCGTTACTCACATCTCAAGCCTCTACTAAATCTATGTACATTGAATATTAGGCCAATGATTAGTATTCTCTATTTAACCACATTCAATTTTAATGATACGCTTCTCATAATCCACTCTAGATCTAAAATAAATCTACACTTGATATCCAGCTAATCATGCCACATCACCCTCTATCCAAGAAAGTTGTAGTTTTGATTTCCATTTATGCATCTCATATATGTATCCATTCCATACAACATGTATTTATTATCTAATTTCATGCTATCATATGAAATTATTAATGATAGTCCACTCAGATCAACATCGAATTTTTCAATTGTAAGTCATGATTTTAGAGTCTTGATTCTAGTTTAGGCAAAAGTCTTTATAGTAAAAATTTTAGGTTTTGTATTATTTTTTCAATAGAGTCACTCATGAATTTGTAAGTTTTTAGTATAACTTTCTTAGGTTATATTTTTAATAGTGTCGATTTAGGTTCGGTTATTTGATTAGGGTTTAATGTTTTATATTCATGATTTAATAGTGAGTCAACTATTTTATTTTTTCGTCAAAGATTAATAATGTTTGTAATTCCTTTTATATTATATAAAATTGTAATTAGGTGAGCCTATAATTTTAGTTTCCAAAGTTTAGAGAGTTATCTTAAATGTTTGTAAATTTTTTGGTAAAATGTGTATGTTATTTAAGTTTGTTTTAGCGTATTTATTGTCCATTTTTTTGAGTCAAAGGCATGTTAGTATTGTTATTAGTCTTATTTAGGTGATAATTAGGAAAATTTTCTTATATTTTTTATATGGATGCATTATCAATGGAAATATATGTCTTATTTGGTCTAGGGTCATAATGGACAAATTGAGTAAAAGGAAAGACAAAAAGAAGAAGACAGAGTAAAATGAATAAACCTATAAGCTCTATATATTTAAGGTGTTGAAATAAGTGCACCTAGATATTGATATTTATAACAAAGGTATGTGTATAATAAACTCTTTTATTAATGATATATTTGAAAAATTGGCTCAAAAGGAATCCAAGCTTGATTTTCACAACAAAAAATTAGTTATTATATCTAAATAAATCTAGACAGTCGTACATCTTTTTTTACCATGAGAACTCATGAAACATGCCATTTCTAAAGGTACTAAGGCTATCACTATTTTCACCAATTCTTGAGTAACATCACTTGAGGCTAGAGGATACATGAAGGATGGAGTTCTTTTAATGGCCTCTTATCAGTCACCAATGACAAGGCCACATCAATGTTTTGGTAACTTAGTGTGGTGTGATATTCTTAGTATGGTGTGTTTTTCATATTTTTTGACTATGTGTGTTTTCAAAATAAGAACAGAAGTATATGTGCATATTCATGTAATATAATTTTTGTACAAATTCCAAACATGATTCCCTAATGTGAAGACATTGTGAAATGATATAAATCACTAATGTAAGTCAATTCATAGATCTTGAAAGTGTTTGTGGTAGATCTAGAAAACCATAGGAGGTGAATAGTGTTTTGGTAATAGTTAGAAGAGATGCTACTATAGAGATATCATGATTTCATTACTTATTTAGGGAGATAACCCTTAGTGACACATCTATTATGGTCATCTCAAGTAAATTTATGATGCATTCCTTCGCATATAGTGGTCATGTGCAGCAAGATTGTGTTAGTAGTATGCATACCTAATAGTATATGGTGGCATACACCTATTCATGTCAAGGTTTGTGGTAAACCTATAAAACGATGAGAGGAATGAGGATCTCTTCATATCAAGGTCATGAACCAAATAGGTCATACTATAATGGGTGAGCATACTATACATAAGAGTGTGAATGTTTTTGCACCATGTAAAAACTATGGGGGGGAATGTTAGTAATTTAGCTTTTACATTGTATTAGTTTTGGTATTTATGAGATGATAAATAGTAATAGTTGATATTTATCAAGATGTAAATAGTAATTATATTTTATAACCATATGGTTAATACGGTAATATTACATTAGTTAGAATATTGTATTGTTAAGTTATATTGCTATTTTTTATAATAATATATCCTATCTAGATGTATTCTTTATTATAGGAATTCTGAAGGTTTTATAGGTGAGATAATATCAGATAAGTTATAGGATGGTATTCCTATAAATATGTATTATTTTGTATTGATAAAATAATGTGAGAGTAAAAAGATTATTATTATGTGATTTAAATTTGTCTATGTGTATGATCAGCTCTATGCATGAGTTAAATTTATGTATTAGCTCTTTTGATACTCAACATGAAGCAACCCTACATAAATGATTCAAAATTGTGTATACATAGTTACATTTGAAAATAACTCATACCTCTTTAAAAACTATGAAGTGCACACATATTGACTAATTTTAGCATATTATTGGGTTTAAACAACTTCCTGTTTGCTTCCTACAACTCTTAACAAAGCTATGAAAACATACCAACTTATGAACCAACTATAAACTCAAAACTCAAAGTGAAAAAAAAAATTTCATATTATGAACAATGCCTTATTTCCATTTCCATATCTTACCATGGAAACCATTCTTTTCACTTTTTATTATAATTAAGGACATAAGCTTCCAAAATATGATTAGCTATCCAAAAATAAAGGCTACACAACTAGTTATCATATACCAAAATATTATGTCAATACCAATATGAAATCAAATCACCAGCATACCTTATTCTACCCTTTGTGTAAGAATGATAATAGGACTACAATTGATTCCTCTTGGATGTGCATCACTAAAAATGCCTTAGATTTTATTTGAATGCATCCCAAGAAATAAAGGTTTATCATCTCTCAACACTATATCACACCTTCAAGTGATAATTTGCTTGTTCATCATCTGGATTGAACCTATAGGACTAGTGGTTTTAGAATCTTAGTTTTCAGAATATTGTATTCTTTTAGTGTATTGGAATAACTTCTAATTTTCCTTTGCACTAGTCAATCCTGCATGGTCACATCAAACAAAAGAACACAAAGAAAAAATATGATATCTATAAAAAATCCAAATTGAAGTATATCAACAACTGAAGCATGTCCTATATCAACCTACTCTAATACCAAAATTGATCCAAAATTAAGATTTAACCCTAGGTAAATAAAACTATTTTTTAGGAAATTGCATACTAAAAATTCTCAATTCTCTTTAAGTAAAATAGAAATTGGATGCAAAATTCTAGGAATGAATGAAAGTAATAAAAAAAATCTATAAACTCATTTCCCATTTTAAAAATCTTGATTTGTGTCATTTTTATAAATTTCCCATAATTAGCTTTAGTGTTCTATTAATTCATTTACAAACTAAATTATCACCTGAAACACATAAAAACTACAAAGTAAAATGACATCAACTTGATAATGGAATTCACCCTTTTATTAGATACATCTCTAGGTTTGTAATCATGAACCGATCCATTAAAATATGTAAATATTAACATTTTATAAATTACATCAAAATGGAATATGAAAACCTATAAATATTGTTAAAATTGATTGTGTGAAGACTCTAAAACTAATTAGCAAAACATATTATCAGGTTTGTATCACCTTTTCATTTCTTATGAGCATTCATGCATGGTTTCTCCATTAAGATTATTAACAAAACTTTTTAAAATGGGAATTATACATCATAGGAGCATCTTTGGTTTTCATTAGACCTACAACTCCTAAAATAACCCTACAAAGATTTTACAAAAATCTCCCATGGCCAAAGGCCTTACAAAATAAGAGTATATTACCTTTAATCATTTGGGCTCTATATAACATTCAAATACCATATAACATAACATATATGATAATGTGTCTTTTTTGGTCTAATGGGAAGACCTATCCTTTTGCAAGAGAGGCATCAAATGTTCAAAACACATCTTGACCCCTTTTTCCTCTCATAGGCTTGATCTATGTATCCCATTCCCATCTTGAGTATGCATCCATGCAATATAATACATTCACCTAAGGTTAAAAAAGCATTCTAAATAGGTGTATTCACTTCCTTACATTCAATACCATGTGTTTATAAAGATACAACCATAAGCCATGGCCCAAAGACATTTTCAAAATTGGTGTGCCATCACTCTTACAAATAGGCGTATATATTCTCTCCATCTCAGGGCCTTCTCTTTGCCCATGGCTCCAAAATACCTCAAATAGGTGTATGGTCATCCTTTCACATTCAGAACTATACATTATTTCCCACTATGTAGGCTTTTGTAAATGGGTTCAAATGCCCCAAATCACCAACTAAATCCTTCAAACAGTAATTTGTCATCGAATCCTCTAACTTGAGGTTATGGGTTCAATCCCCTTCAATGTTCATCATCATTTTCAATGGGATATTAATCCCACATTCACTAGAGACAAACATAATAAAATATTGAAATAGACTTAGGAATGATATATAGTTCATGGATTTAGCCACATCTATTTTTCCATTTTATTTGGCCAAACTTGGTTAGTTTAGAAATTCAAGCTCAGTTGGATGGTTGGAAACCAATAAAAATGGTGAGTTGATACAATGATCTGGTCTAAATGATATTACTAATCTTGAGCTATCACTCTTGACTCGACATATCTTGAACTTGGCATATCATGTGAACTTATCTTTGAGCTTGGTTGAGCTGGCATGCATTTGTGACTTGGAAAATGCATGGAATAGTTTAATAATTTTGGATTATTGGTCCCACATGAAACATGTAAATAACAAAAAGGTATATATACATAAAAAAGTGCCAATGGTAATGTTAAGTAATGTATACAAAACACCACTCCACTAAAAGAGTGTGTCAACCCTAGATGAGGGTCCCAAAACAACAAATTTTAGGGCCCAATTATCCAAACATGAGTGTCAAAGATTGGAGGTTAAAAAAAACACCCTTTTACCATTTCACTACCATGTTTCATGTGTTTATTGGTCTACTTGGAAACCATACACATCACTATAGTCTTGTTGACCATTTTTTTCCAAACATTGACTAGTGATATTTGGAGCTTATGATGCCCATTTTACACATTCTAATAGGCATTGGAAAGCTCTTAGAATGATATTTAGTACTATACTATTTTGTAATATCTTGTGAATTATGAAAGATGAAAAATCCTTTGAATCAAATAAATATTTAGGGTTAAGCTATGAATAGACTACCTCAAGCAACACTCTTAGCATCAAAATACCATTTTTTGGTGATTACTATAGTGTATAGTTAGGGTTTAAAGAAAATAGAATTAAAATAGAGATATTTATGTAGATTAATATATGTCAAAACATATATCCATCCTTATCATACATAGTAAACATGGGAGAAAAAGTCACATATTGGTAAAAATATAGTGGGCAATTATGCAATACATCACATAGGGTCAAATTATCCGAGAGCTCAAGGAGTGTGAAATTTTGTAGGTAGATTAGACTATATATTTATAAACCTAATATTTCAAAATCCCATTTCATATTTATTTTAATATTTTATCCCTCTACAAACCTATCCAAATATGAAATAAGTTAAGTACAACATTCCTTCAATGTTTTATAGAAATAAAAAACTATTATATTTATCTAGTTCCACATATATATTTTTAGTAATTACATATTAGAAGAAATATTATTTATTCAAAACTTTATGCTATTTGGGTCACATTAATCCTATAATAAGTAACACATATTTGTGAATCCTTTCCTTTTAGTTGATCATAATAAACTCTAGTCTATCCAGGGGTTTGTTTTGTTTTCCTAGGATTTCAAATTTACAAATTTATTGTATATTATCAGACATGATTTTTTATTTTACTCATTTATAATTTACACATGGATATAATAAATATGCACATTGTTTATTTTCTAAATAAATCTATTTTATTCATAATTACATGTTATTTTCCTTTATTCTAAAAAATCTCTCATAATTATGTATTAAAAAAATCAAAACTATTGAAATTAATGATGAAAAATAGTTTACCCTCCTTTGTGATTCATATTATTTCTATAATGAGTTTTAAATCCCTCTAGTTAATACTAGAAATCAAATATAATTAATGACTCATTTCATTCATCCTCCCCCAATATGTTAACGCTATGATAGTTACCATCTTACTCCCATTATTTTCCTTACGCTTGTATTGGATCTTGTGGTCAATATTATTTCTAATAAAAGAGTTAGGGTGTCTCATAATGTGTGTAAAAATGAAGAAATTAAAATTATTCCTCCTCATTCCCAAACACCATTTATGGTGTTATCCAATCAAACTATTTTTTATGATATCATTGATCAACTTATGAATACCCAAGATAATATTTATATCTTGGAAATAGCTAAGAGATGACATGTATGTAGGGATATTTTATATGCTATTTTTCTTGACAAAGATTTTTATATTGATGCATAGCCTACTTACATTTTATATTTTTTAATACATTGAAGGGTACTAGAGATATGATAGATTTTGAATATGATGACTTTCCTACTAAACATATTAAAGATCAGTATCTCTGATTATTTATTCAAGTAAAAATCTTAAGAAAACAAATCAATAAATTTATAATATATAATGGATTAGGTTTTAATACATGTAACATTATTTTTTTAAAAATATTGGGTGTTAGTATGGATTATATTCAAAAATCATATAAGAAAATTAAATGATTTGACAATATGACTTTCTAGGCTCTACATTCCATTATTTTGGATATCATGGTCAGAACTAAGAATGTATCTAATTTATTTAATGTAATTAATAATCACTTGCATTATAACCTACATTTAGGTATACGATGGATACAAGCAATGAAATCTATATTATCTATTAGGCATCAATGTATAAATTTTTTACATGAGGAACATCTTTATACATTCCCTACAGATAATAAACCAACATACTATAAAACAACATATTATAATAATGGATATTATCCACAAATAGATGTTTATCAATCTATTATTTCACCTCCACCACATATCATACCACATAAATGGATACACATATATGAAAATGGTGATTCAATCAAGAGTAATGTCAATGAGAATATTAAAAGTACATCATCCAACAACATATTATAGAGTATCTACAAGAATAAAAGATACCATATCTTCTTTCAGTAGTAAATTTATAGAATGTAGTTCATATATATGGAATAATATGATAGTTTTGATGATAAGAGTGAGATTCTGATGAACAATGATGATTACTTGTTTAATCTCATTTAGACCTATTGGTACAAGGGAATACGAAGATAATTTAATTATAGTATCTAAGGCTAATTTTGAAAATGGGAAGGAATATATTTTATGTAGGCCTAAGGATTATAATAAAAAATGATTGTAATATAAGTTTACAACAACATCCTTCAACACTAATCACTACATTAAGTAAATCCGTTGTAAAATCCAACAATTTTTTATTTGATAAGGTAAACAAATAAGCTTTGATGGATCTCATAACTAATATAGGAAGTGAAATGAAATAGATGATATTGATGGTGGGTTATGGCTGTGAGCGGAGGAGGGAGTGGTGGCCCATCGACAGGCCCCAAGAAGGATGAATCAACACCTGGGGTGAGCTCTCTTGGGCAGGAAGAGTTTTATTCCAGTGAGCGTTTGAAACTGAGTAAGGTGATTGGGTGTTTGTTGAGAAATCAGGATCGACCAGTTTTGGTCATTCCCCAAGAGGCAGTTTAGGAATATGTTGAGTATCTTTCCTCACATACCTTGATTTGCAAGTTCCTGGGCATTCAAATCCCTCTGGTGGCTTTGGAAGCCTAGATTCATCGCTCTTGGTCAATTGAAGGGGATTTTGACATTATGTTAGCAGGAAATAGCTATTTTTTGGTGAGTTTTTCTTCTATTTCAGATCAAAATCATATTTTTGAGGGTGGCCCCTACTTTTATGAGTGTGTGGGTCTATTTCTCAAACCCTGGGATGTGGGGTTTAATTCTGCTACGGAACTTCCAGCCTGTGATCTAGTCTGGGTTCATCTTCCACGGCTTTCATTAGAATTTTGCCAGGAGGACATCCTTAGACAGATAGCAGCTATGTTGGGAACACCAACAGCTATTGCTCATCAATCATTGGGCAAAAATATTATTTCTTATGCACACATCTATGTTGACATGAATTTAAATAACCCTCTGCCAGATTCTATGGAGATTTGTATGGGCTCCTTGTCATGGATTCAATAGATAGATTATGAATCCATTCCTTTTAGGTGTCGAATCTGCCATGTATATGGACATTTGCATTGTTAATGCCCTCAAGTCATTAAAGATAAAGGAATAGGCCCTGATTCTTTAGCACCAAATACAACTTATGATGGTAAGGGGATTGGGTGACCGGTTTTGCCTGATAATGCAAAAACTCAACCTGATAGGATGGGTAAGGGGAAAAATTCAAATAATGCAAGTTTGTTGCAGGGGTCAATAGACCAAAATAATGCTGAGTTGGATGGTTTTATACCATTTAGAAGATGTGTGAGAGGCCGTGGATAGAAGCGAGGGAATGTTGATAGGTAGGTAGAATTGGGGTTCATCAGGTTTGAGGCCCTAGATAGTATGGCCATTGAAGATGGAATTTCGATTGAGGATCGGGGGGAAGATTTGGAGCAACATAAGCAATTTTCAGACCTTAATGAGGTACATGATATGATGGTTTAACTGCCTTTAGAAATTTCTCTAAGACCGGAGGAAGGAATGCTTAAGGCTTTGTGTGTGCTGAAAGAAAAGGAAGTTAGATGGGCAAATTTGGTCAAGGAAGTGGATGCTGATAAAAAAGAAAAAGGACCTTTCACAACACTTGGGTTAATGCAGAAATAATTCAAGAAGGTCACCTCTTCTACTCCTTTCAAAGCCAGGTGAAGAAAGGACCAAGATAGAATCAAACTTACAGGTGATTTATTGGTGAAATCAAGGGTTGTTAAAACCTTAGATGAACATTTCCCCCAATCCAATCAATGATAGTCTTATCATGGAATGTAAGGGGTTTGAATAGCTTCATCAGACAAAAAGCTATGCGTAGATTGGTGTTGGATCATTCTCTAGATATTTTCTATATTTAGGAGACCAAACTATCAGTTGAATCACTATTTACTTATATGCCAAATATATGGTCTGTTGGCAAATGGCAATGTGTAGGTGCTTGGGGAAGCTCGAGAGGTTTAGCCATGGGTTGGGACCTGAGGAAAATTTTTCCACTTCACTAGGTTTCCAGCATATCAGCTCTATTAGTGGTGGCTTCTTCTCTTGAATCTGGTGAACTAAGTCTGGTTACCATAGTATATGTGCCTGTTGATATTGATGGACAACTTCAACTTTGGGAACACATTTGCTATATCTGAAATTGTCATCTATTCCTGCTGTGGATTGTTGCTGGTGACTTTAATGCGGTGCTGAGCTTAGAGGAGAAAAGAGGAGGGATAAATCATTTAGGCCCCTCTTCTGAGTGTCTTTGCCATAATGTTGAAGTCTTGTGCCTATCTAATGTTAGACCTTCAAATGGGCTGTTCATGTGGAGTAACAAAAGATCAGGTAATGCTGCCATCTCTGAACTCCTTGATATATTTTTTGTCTCTTGTTTTTGGCAGTCTAGTGCTATTTCTCTCAACTCTAAAATCTTGGATTGGAGAGGCTCTGATCATTGGCCTATTAAGCTCTCCATTGGTCATATGGATGGACCCAAAAAGCCTCCATTTAAGTTTCAGTTGATGTGGATTTGGGACCCATCTCTACATGATTTCATTGGTCAGTGGTGGAGACAGGGAGGTCCTGTATATGGAACTGCTATGTATTCTTTCCTTAAAAAGCTTCAGTATGTTAAAAGAAAGTTGCAGATCTAGAATAGAATTTTTTTTGAAAATTTAAATTATATAAAGAAGAAGGTTCAAGATCAGTTAGATGGAATAACTAGGCAAATAAGAGACTGTGGGTTCTCGAAAGTCCTTCACTTGGAGGAATCTAGAGCTGTAAATGCCTTAGCAGAGTGGGAACTTCAGGAAGAGATCTATTGGAAACAAAAGGCCCAAACTGATTAGCTCTAGGAAGGGGATAAAACCATGTCCTTTTTCCATAATTCATTGCAGGTGTGGTGCAACAAGAACTTTATTACTTCTCTTGTCACTCAGGATGGGACTCGTCTAACCTCTTCCCAAGCTATTAATAGGGAAGCTATTTGGTACTTTTCAGGGCTCTTTACCAGTGACCCATTGCCAGATGAAGGGGCAAAAAATATAGTTTTATCTTGCATTCCTTCATTGGTGATTGAGGTAATTAATGAGTGCCTTATGCGGCCAATTGGTATGGTAGAAGTTGAGGAGGTAGTGTTCAGCATGAAGAGAGGTAAAGCCCCTTGACCAGATGGGTTCCCAGCTAAATTCTTCCAGGACTTCTGGGATATCATTAAGAGGGATTTGATGGATGTGATATAGGAATCTTACTCCAGCAAAGAAATGCTTAGAGCATTGAATGTTATGTTTTTAGTCCTAATTTTGAAGGAGTAGGCAGATAAGTTGGAGTTGTATAGGCCCATTGTGCTTTACAATGTGGTCTACAAAATTATTACTAATCTTATAGCATAGAGGCTAAAAGAGCATCTCCCTAGTCTTATATTAGAGGAACAAGGGGGCTTTATGGCAAGAAAATAGATCTTGGATGGAGTGGTGGTTGCTTCGGAAGCTATTCACTCTATGAGTACATCACAGGAGAGGGCTATGTTTATTAAGCTTGACCTAGCCAAACCCTATGATAGAGTTAGCTAGAGATTCTTATGCAAAATCCTTTTGTCATTTGGCTTCAATCAGGATTGGATTAGCTGGGTGTTAAGCTGTGTTACTATGCCTTCCTTTTTGGTTCTTATTAATGGAGCACCTTTTGAGCTTTTTGGTGCCTCTAGAGGCCTTCACCAAGGGGACCCACTTTCTCCATACCTGTTTATCATTATGGCTGAGGGGCTTGGGTGGATCTTAAAATTTTGGGTCTCTCAGAATGCTCTACATGGTTGTAAATGGGGGAATGGGATAACTACCCTGACTCATCTCCAATTTGTTGATGATACTATCCTAGTAGGAAAAGCTCAAATTCGGGAAGCAGAAGCTTTCCGACTCACCCTAGACAATTATTTGGAGGCTTTTGGGCAGAAGATTAATGATCATAAGTCCTCTATTTTCTTCTTCAACACTCCTAATTCTATTCAGAGAAGGATTGCTACCATATTGAGGTTTCAAATTCAAACCCTCCTGGTGATTTATTTAGGTATTCCCATTGTGGTGGGAAGGCAGCCCAGGCTATTTTGGTAGAATGTTCTGGACAAACTAAGGCAAAAAGTTAGTCACTGGACTCACAGGTGGCTTTTTATAGTAGGTAGAGTGATTCTTCTACAATTGGTTATTTAGGCACTACCCATATACCGCAACATGGTTCAGATAGCCCTAGCATACTTTCTGAAGGAATATGATGCCCTTTCTAGGAAGTTTATTTAGAGCAAAAATCTACAAAATACTAACTGGAGTCTTATTAATTGGGCTACTGTGTGTAGACCAAAGCAAGAAGGGGGCCTTAGATTACGCTTAGCTATTTTGGCTAGCCAAGCTCTTATTGCCAAGCTATATTGGAGATGGTGATCTAATCAATCTTCCCTTTGGGCCCGAATTTTGATAGCCAAGTACTTTCTGGGCATTAAGCCCCATGATATATCCAGGCTCCCTCTTGAGGGAAGAGGATCGATGGTGTGGAGTACCCTTAAGCTTGGAGCTCAGCTAGTGAAATGTAGCCTCTTCTGGGTTTGCAATAGTGGGACAGAGGCCTTCTTTTGGGAAGACTCATGGGATGGTGCACCACCTCTATTATATTCACACCTACATTTGCAACCTCTAGCTAATTCTTTTCATTCTGCTAGGTGGAACACAGTGGTGCATTACAAATAAGCTTTTAGCATGGGCATGACTATTGGATACAAGTGGAAAAACTCCTCTGATTGACCACCAGGGGGTTCGGAAGAGGATAAGAGAGAATTAACCGAAATCCTTACATCCAGAGGATGTAGCTCACTACAAGGATGAGATGTTCTTACATGGGATGGAGATGCGACTGGACAGTATTCTGTGTCTTCAGGATATATGGCTTTGACTAAGCAATTCTGTGATGGAGGTCAATTCTTATGGGGGAAGAAAGTTTGAAACTAGATTTCATGGCCCAAATGTAATTTTTTTCTTTGGCTGCTTATGCACAACAAGTGTCTCACCTAGGAAAATCTTTGCAATCATGGATTTCAGGGACCATCTATTTGTGTTTTGTGTAATAGCAGTGAGGAGACAAGATCTCATCTCTGCTTTCAATGTTTGTTTACTAAACAAGTTTGGCACCTATGGTGGAGTGCCTGGGGCTCTCCTTGTTGGCATGCCTCTTCTTTGACAGAATTTTGGAATCAACTTGGATATGCACCAGCAAAGAGTTACCTGTTATAAAATGCCTGGGTTGTCAGACCTTCCTTTATTTTATGGAATCTTTGGCTTGAAAGCAATAGAAGAATCTTCAGGGGTGCGCATCTGAAACTGAGACTTTTGTGGGCAAAAATTATCAACTCGCTACAAGAAACATTACAAGTTAAGTGCACGAGTGGAAGTGACTTTGGACCCTGAAGCAACCAGTTTATGTACACTCCTAGGGCTGGACCTGACCATGAACTGCGATTCTATGGTGAGCAGTGGTTTGGTGAAGGAAAAATTTAGAAGGCATGACCTATTAATAGGACTGGTTGTTGGACTCCACTTGGGGGTGGAGTTATAAAAATAAATACTGATGGTTCCTCATAGGGGAATGCAAGAGAGGCTGGAATAGGTGGAATCAATTGAGATAGCTCTGAGAGCATTTAGTTTCTTTTTTTATTTACAAATGATGTCATACAAATAATCTTATGGAAGCCACGGCTATCTTGGAGGCAGTGAAATGTTGTTGTCAATGTAGTTGCTATAATATTATCTACAAATTAGATTCACAAGTGGTGATTAATTTGTTGAATAATTGTATTACAAGTAAGGTAAATTGGCACTTAAAAGTTGTTGTTCAATAGATTAGGCAATTAAGTACTTCCTTGAATTCAGTTTCTTTCAAAAATAGTCCCCGTGAATGGAATGGTGTTGTGGATTGCCTTGTTAAGTGGGCCTTAGAGAATGGATCATCATGGAGCATTACTGATCAGAGGATGCTCCCTATGAGTTTGTATCAAAAACTGGTTCAATTGGTGGACCAGGATAAGGATTTGTAACTGTTGTTTAATTTCTGAGTTTAATAAATTTTTACCCCTCTTTTAGTTAAAATATATATATATATAGGAAGTGAAATATAAATAATATATATTAGACATAGGACAAAAACTAGACAAAGTCCCTCAATAATACACTTAAATTCTATTAAACATCCATTAAAACCCTAAAAGTACACTAGAGTTCCACTAAAAATTAGCAAAAAAACCCAACCCAGTACATAAAAGTAACAAACCAAAACCTAAAAATAATGAACTACAAGGAATATATCTCAAAATATGAGTAATATTATAGTGCCTTGGTATTATTATTGATCTTCTTTCTTTCATCTTTTTTTAGGCACCCCCTTATGTGTTTACTTGGTCCTTCTATACTAGATTCTATCTCTCTATCTTCTTGATATATTATGCTTATCAGGTCCTTTAGGGGTAGATTTTGGATCTTTATTATACTAACCTTTGAGATAAAAACATGTGGAAGGTTTTTGAAAAATAATTCAAGTTGGTTCGAGATGATAATGATATCATCATGGAAATATACAACACTAGGCTATGTAAGCATGAGTTTGTATGTGCATATGATACACAATTTAAGGAATTGTTGGGTAAATTAGAGAAGGAATCAACTAATGGGTTGATGAAGTAGTGGTTCATATTTATGCCCTTATTTTGGAAGAAGATGAAGATGTTCCCACATCCATAATATGAAAGTGTCTATAATAGGGGTTTCTTTACCTTTCTAGGAATTCTTCATAGCCTCAAAATCAAGTTTGGCCTACTTGTTCTTATTTTCCTCAATGATCATAGCTCTTTCAATTTTCAAATATTTATCCAATGTTGAGTTGAAGAGGATTTTGGTGTTTTTATAAATTGCAGCACCTCATTTTCCAACAACCTTTTTCAAAATTATAGCCAACTCATCCCTCAAATCTTTCATTTCATCCTTTGTTGCACTCTAAATTTCTAATTACATAGATATTTTGAGTTTTA